>RCUC01114342.1:0-13069 GCA_003697995.1 Taxidea taxus jeffersonii | reverse complement strand
TCTCTCTCTCTCTCTCTCACTCTCTAACAAATAAAGAAAGAAAGAAAGAAAGAAAGAAAGAAAGAAAGAAAAATCTTTGAGAAAAAGAATATATCAAATCTCCAGAACCCCGCTTTTCTTGATACCTGCTTCCTAGCCATCTGCCCTGCTTTCATTTAGATCAGTTGGTCCAGCCAACATTCTGGGATGTCCATTTATAATTCTCCAGAGTTGGAACCCCTGTTTCCTATATTGTCCTCCTTGGTTTATCTCCTTATTTTGTTCTAGAATCACATCAAGAAACTTCCTGAAAGAAAAGGAGCAGTGTGGGATGCAGGATATAAAGTGTCTGGGATAAAAATGTTCTAAATATATGTATATGTAATAATATTCTATTTATGCTCTCTACTTGATTGTTTGGCTGCCAATGAAATTCTAAGTTCGAAATCATTTTCCTTATATTTCAAATCCATTCATTTATCATCTTCTAACATCGACAAGAAATAGGATATTGATCTGACTTTTGTTGTTGGTGGTGACCAATATTCTTCCTTTCTGAAAGTTTTTAGTATCTTCTAGTTACTGTGACATTTCACTAGAATGTATACAGATATTTTTCATTTATTTTGTAAATTCCATGAATCTTTCAGTCTAAAGAGTTGTGGATTTTTTGCTCTGAAAAATTCTCTTGTTTGTTTTTTTTTCTTTGCCCATTTACCTCCTTATTTTCCAGTTCTTTCTGCATCTCCTGCAACATAGATATTTTTCTGAACTAATAAATATGCTTCTTATTGTTCATATTTTTGCCTCTCTTTCCTGATTCTTCTTCCTAGGAGATTGCCTGAAATTTATCTTCTGAACTGTTTAATTGAATCTTTATTTGAGAAATAACCTTTTTACTTTCCATAAACTTCCTCTTGCTCCTTGATAATTCTGTTTTCAGGTTATCCTATTCTTGTTCAATCCTGTTCTTGTCATTTCTCACTGAATTGAAACTTGAGGGTGTTTTTAAAAAGTTAAATTCTCATTTTCTTAAATCTTCTTTTCCTCCATTTTTCACCTGCTTGCTTATCTTGATGTTTCTCTTTCAGCTTAAAGTTCCGCTCAAATTTTAAAAATTCATTAGTTACCCAATCAGATTTAAAAGCAATATAAGAAAAACTAGACTGGGAACTGTGATTATGAATGAGGTTTATCAACAGGGAACACTGCTATAGTGAGAACAAGAAGCTGGCCGTATATTACATGTATGGGTACAGAAGTCTTTGTTCTGGAATTCCAGTGTCCATGCTAACTATCTTAAGTTTTCCCAGACTCTTCAATTTCTGTTGAGGGAGTGTGATGTAGCTGGGATAGGGGTGAACTGATGGAGCCACTTTCAACTAGTATGACTGTTTGCAATCCAGGTCTCACTCCTGTTCTCTCTTGTACCTGGATTGTCAAGTCCCAAGACTTTCTGGTGGTTCTGAGGGCAACTTAATCCCCATTTCTGCTTAACTCCTTCCATGTATACTCTAGTTTGTTTCACATGCTTTGAGTTAACATTCAACAATTTCCATCTTCCAAAACTCTAGTCAAATTTCTTTCCTGTGTAAGTCGCTTATTCTTTACTGCCTTATGTGATACAGGATTTTATATTTGTCCATTTCTATCATTTCAGTGGTATCTCAGGAGAGAATGCAATAAATGCACACAATCAGTCTGTCACCCTGAGTTAGAAGTCAGGACATCATTTTAAAAAATCCTTCTTTCTGGGGCGCCTGTGTGGCTCAGTGGATTAAGCCACTGCCTTTGGCTTGGGTCATGATCTCGGGGTCCTGGGATCAAGCCCCACATCAGGGAGCCTGCTTCCTCCTCTCTCTTTGCCCGCCTCTCTGCCTGCTTGTGATCTCTGTCTGTCAAATAAATAAATAAAATCTTTAAAAAAAAAATCCTTCTTCCCTCTGACCCTCTTTCTTCCTTTCTCTCTAAAATATGTAGTTATTTATTATTCTTAAATTTATTTTTACATCTTCAAGACACAGTAACCACTATGTGGGAATGAAGGAGTCCTTGTAAAGACAATGAGTTATGGCAGAAAGGAACAGCTTGAAGCTCCTAAACCAAACTTCACAGTTCTAAGATTTGTAAATGTATATTTTCTAGTTTCCTTGGTGTTTCCAAGGAACATAGATATGGGGAATATCACTATCCTTTTTCTCTTTTTGATAGATTAATCAAATAATATGAGTTTATATTTATGTAGAATTTTAAACTCTGACTCTGATATTTTAAACTCTTTAATATCATTACTGAGACCCTAGTTTAAGTCACTATATTCGATGACTATGCTGAAGTAATTTTTTTTCTTTTTTTTTTTAAAGATTTTGTTTATTTATTTGATAGAGATTATAAGTAGTCAGAGAGGCAGGCAGGGAGAGAGGAGGAAGCAGGCTCCCCACTGAGCAGAGAGCCCGATGTGGGCCTCGATCCCAGGACCCTGGGATCATGACCTGAGCTGAAGGCGGAGGCTTTAACCCACTGAACCATCCAGGTGCCCGGAAGTAATTTTAACAACAGCTTTTGGAAGCTGTAATCTGGTTCTGGAGTGCATTCATCCTGACTTGGGCTTTTCACTAAAAACAAACAATGCATTTCATGGAAGGAGATGTTTTTTTCCTCATCTTTTATGTGGGTTCTCAAATAAGCCTCCTTATTGTTTTCCTTTTTCTAACTTATTTCTGTGCCATTTATGTGTGCTTCTTACTCTGATCTTCGCAGTATGATTTCTGAGGTGAAGTCTGGGTTCATTTGATCCAATATGGCCATTATGGAATCACTGAGACTGGCCCAGAAAGCAGACTGGCAGCAGTCTTTCCCATGACTTTACAACCTTTTCCCAAACAACATTACCTGTGGAAAAAGTTGAACACTGTTTCTTACTGCTCTGTACTGCATATCTTATCAGTTAACAAAACAGGGCCCATCAGGGCTTAGATAAAACCCTGGGAATGTAATTATCAAATAGTGGGAAACAAAAGGAAACAAAGCAAGTTAACAACAACAGATGGAAATATAGGCCAGAAGTCAATATGTTGCCCTAAAATGAATCTATTTTACTTTACCTTAGTTTACACATTCATTAATGTGGCAAAATAATTGCTGTAGCACGGAGTTGCTCACAAAGCCTTTAGAAAGAATTTCTATCTCCTGTTTTTTAATAGAGTTGACAAATAGGAAAAAAAATTAGATGCCAATGAAATTAACAGAGTGTTAACATAAAATTAATTATTCTATGTAGAGTAGTTACATCATGAGTCAAGACTTGCACTCCAGGCACTCCTAGCACATGGCAAATTTGGTTCAGTTCTCTAGTTGGAGGACTAATTCCTACTCAAAAGGTGGTAAATTTTTTAAAATTTTATTTTATTTAAGTTCAATTAATTAACATATAGTGTGTCATTAGTTTAAGTATTAGAGTTCTGTGATTCATTAATTGTGTGTAATACCCAGTGCTCATTATATCAAGTGCCCTCCTTAATGTCCATCACCCAATTACCCCATCCCCCCACCTACCTCCCCTTCAGCAACTCTCAGTTTGTTTCCTATGATTAAGAGTCTCTTATGGCTTGTCTCCTCTCTGATTTCATCTTATTTTATTTCCCCTTCCCTTCCCCTATGATCCTCTGTTTTGTTTCTTACATTCCACATATGAGTGAAATCATATAATTGTCTTATTTCAAAAAGCTGGTAAGTTTTTATGTAACTTACTGACAAAAAGAACCTGACTTTTTACTTTATTTGTGTGTGGGGGGGGTACACTCTGTTTTTCTTTAGAAAAAAAAAAAAACACTAACAGTCAAATAAAATAAGAACGGAAGGCAAATAGAACATTGAAGATACCTTTATGAAACCAGTTTTCCCTTGAAGGAGATGCAAACAGAAAAACTGGAAAGGCTTCTTCTGCAACGAGTATTCTAGAACTGGTAAATTCTCAGTCACAGGGCAGCATTTGATAGTTGATTACTCCCACTTTCGTGTAACACTCTTCAGTTGGCCTCCAAAAGACCACAATCTGCTTTAGGAAAAAAAAAAGGCAAAAAAAAGCAAAAACAAAAAGCTCTCTATTCTCCATCCTCAGTCTCTTTTGGTGGCTTCTTCCACATCCTTCAAAAGCTAACTTGCTGTAATTCTCCATCGTCTGACTTACTACTTAAGTGAGGTCATCTAATCTTTTAAAGTACTATTTTAAAGATAATACTTGAAAATGTATCTTTCCATCCTTGATCTCTCTCTTAAACCTCAGAGTCAAATATCCAACCGCCTACTCAGCCTATTTAAATACATAACTAGGAAGCACCCGAATTTCAGATTTTGAAAGCAGAACCTTTAATTATGTTTCCAAAACTCATTATTTCCCAGTTTATCCAACTACGAGTATGAGACCATATGCCTAGTTGCTGTCACCAAACCCTAGGAGCTATCCTTAAATCCTTTCATTCCTTGATACCTCACAACTAATCCATCAGCATTGGTTTTTATCCTCAGTCTATCAACTGACCATCTTCTCTCACCATTACTCACCATCATTTCTCACCAAGGCTCCTATAGCAGCCGCCTCATCACACTGGTAATCCAACTTCCTCTGTTATCCCTGTAAGTAGACATTTCACATAGCTTCTAGTGTGATCTTTTAAATTTAATTATGCTGTAACCATGCTCAAAATCGTGTCATTTAAAATAAATTCAATCTCCTTATGTTAGTCTATTGGGCTGTGCTTGAATGCCAACCTCTCGAACTGTCTGTCTCATTCCTTCTGCCCTAGAAACCTGTCCTTCCTGGTTTCAGGGAATATGCCAAAAATGCTCTAGCATCAGTACATTTTTTATTTGCTTTTCTCATGGCCTGGAATGTTTTCTTTAGATGATCACATAACTCAGACTCTCATTTCATCCAGGTCCTTCTTGGGTGGGGGGACAGGGCCTTTCTGACAACCCAGTCTGAAATAATCCTTGTATCCCCTAGTCATCTCTGATTACGTGTCCTGCTTACTTTTCTTCAGAGCCCTTATCACTCCCTTATATGTACCTATATGCTGTGCACCATACTGCTACCACAATACACACCTGGCAAAAAGTTCTGTGGAGTCAAAGATTTGATTTTCTTGCTCACTGCTATACCCAAAGTACATATAATAGTTCTTGGCATATAATAAGAACTTTAAAATATTTATTGAATGGATGAGTGAATAAAATGTGGGCACATTACTCACTCTGTATTGATATGTATTAATAAGTAGGATGATAATTTTCTCAAGGGGTTAGAATAGATGTTTATAACCATCAAAAATAACCAACAATTCCTAGTGCTGTATACGGTCTGCAAAATCATTTTGTACTTTGTATTATACTGGTGAGAAGGAGCAGCCCATTGCTCATTAAGTACCTGGCACTTTGCAGAGGTCATTTCATATAACTATCACAAGAATTCAGATAGGTTATGACATTATCTCCATTTTATACACCGTGGAACTGAGGAGTGTGTATGTGTGTGTGTGTGTGTGTGTGTGTGTGAGAGAGAGAGAGAGAAAGAGAAAGAATTTGAGATCCTGACAGTTGAGTACTATGTAAACTTAAAAGGCACCTTCTTTCTCTCTCTCCTTATTAGAGTAGCAATGAGTGATTTAATTCAGATAATCCCAAGAAAATAAGAGTAATTGATCTTATCAAACTGAGTTAAACCTATTAAACTGGCAAATGTGGCAGAGTTTTTTAAAAAAGTAATTCAGTTTTGCTTTCCTTAATAAACCAGGTGAGAGAGAGCTCTTTTATAAATGGGGGAATTCAATAAATATCTTTAAAAAGAATTATCTGATGTCGGCAATCTTGTTATACCTAAATAGGAAATGAGAAGAGGTGAACTAATGAACTTTCATAGCATGCACATATGTTTACTAAAAGAGGGAAAGTAATGAGCTAATTTTGATATCATACACGTATTACAGTAGAGGTTTATATTACCATAGGTGTATAAACTGTGAGTGCGTATGTATATGCATATGTGTACTCAGGTTTCTATACGTCTATTTGAACCATTGCTTCCCTTCATTTTTCTGTTCATTGCCAAAATATGTAATTTTTTTTCTTCTCCCACAACCACCATCTCATTATGAATACATGTTTTTACTCCCTGTCTACCTCTGTATTCCTTTCACTACTTTGCCAATATCTGTGTCTACACCTGCTGCGTGACCATCTGACAGAGCCACTAGTCATTTCCTTTACCCTTCTAATTTTATTTTCTTTCTCCCAGAGTTCCTTCTCTAGCTAAGTCTCCTCCTCTTTATTCTCATTAGGCAACTGGATTTCTTGTTTTCATTGAATAAAAAGTTGTCCACTCATAAGCCAAGTGAATCTAAAAGATCATTTTGGTTTAATTTTAAAAATAAATTATTTGAATTTTTGTGGGGTGAGGCAAGTGGCGCAGAGAGCGAAAGAAACCACAGACAGGCTCCAGCAGAGGTTTCACAGAGCGTTAGTATAATATATTATTGCAATCTTTCCATGATAGAGGGTGTGTTGTCATGAGCACCCATGTCATGCAGCCAGGAGAAGAGAAGAGATGGTGCTGCCATGAGGTAAATCAGGAGATAACAATAAAATTTTTCTGTTGCCTGGTGGAGGTGTTTAGGATGTGTTTTCTTTATATCTTCATCCGCCCCTAATTGAAGATGCTTTAAAATTGAATGACTAGCAGTCAAAACGTGTTTGCTTCAAGCTGAGAAGAAAAATGCTGGTGTCTCCGCTTCCAAACTGATTGCGCTTTGTACACAGCTGACAGCTACAGTCACTTTGAGTGACTGATAAGTGGGAAGCTCTGCCACTTATCAAGGAATGCAGGCTGAAAAGAAAAGACTGGGGCCGTTTAGATGCTTTGGCATGTTCAAAATAACATCTTACATCAGTCAGACTTAGAAGCACTACAAGACATTTAAAACGAAGTAATGTATATAGAAGTGTGGTATATGTGTATGAAGAGAGACAAAAATATTCAATAAGCAAGTAGCTGCAAAAGGGGGAAAGAGAGAGCATTGTAGTTAGGGGTCAATATTTGCAAAATGAATCAATGGATAAATAATTTATACATGTTCTGATAAAATCTGCCCTTCGTGTGAAACATCCAAATTTTTAAAAACGCGTAACTAAAGAGCTCCACCATTATTTATATGAGCAGCTGCCTTTGACCAAAAGGATGCTTAGAAGCACCTGAACAATGAAAATGTCATCCACTTTATATAGATAGTAATTTTTACCCTGAGAAAGAATCCCATTTTTCATTCCCCCTCTTCTTTTCTTGTGTAAATATTTAATACTTAAAACATATGTTTAAAATATTCTGTTATATCTGACTTAAAGAGCATAATTATATAATAAAATGAGATAGGGGTATGTTTCTTCTCTTAAATTTTGAGACCGTGTTAATGAAAGAATATATAGAATAACTGGGCTGTAATTTCCACAAATAGGAACTTTTGAAAATGACAGATTTTTTTTTTTGTACTCCGATATTAGGCTTGTATATTCAGTGCATGTATATCCTGCTCTAAATTTTCTAGGATCATATTTTAAATATTTTATCTGTCTATTCACACTAATTACTTGTTCTTCTGTACTCTCTGGATCTTAAAAGGAGAAACATGCCCAACGATTTTACGTCTCCTGTGAATGCAATGTTGTCTATTTAAATAACTTGTTTCGGTTTGGAAACTTATTAAGACACTTGGGTTTTCTGTTTGTTTTGTTTTGGTCAGGGTCAGTTTTAGATACAGTCACAAGAACCATAGCTGTGGTTAATTCAAGGTTCTTTGGCTTGAGGTTGTGTCTTGGGAGTCACAAGTCTCTTAATATAAGTCTCTTAATTATTTAAGGAACAACCAACTGTGTGGTTAAGGGATATATTTATGAAATCTGCAAATTATTTCACTCTTCTTAATTGCTGTTAGACTGAAGACTACTGAAGTTTGCATCATTGTAAAAACTTTTGGGTATGCTCAAAGATAATCATTTGAGTGAGCAGGAAAAAGAATGTGTTAGGACAGTTGGGCCTGAGTACCAGTTTTTGAACTGCTGAAGTCTTTAATAAGATAAGGAGCATGCTAAACCCACTTTAATTCAGCTGACATGCTTTTTCACTGCAATACTTTCTTGAAGAAAGAAACGGTTTGGTGGATTACAAATTTGTACAAGCTCCTGACCTCATCACACACCAACACTCTGAATAATATTGAATTAGACCTCTGTGATCAATAAAATAATTAATATAAGAAATAGACTTTAGAGCTAACTTGGTCCAACTTTTTCTTCTTCAGTAGAAGGAAAAGATATGGTCCAGAAATAATAAAAGCTATGCCAAATTCCCATAAGTAATTAGATGTAGACCCTAGTCTCTTAGACCTGGTTAATTATATCAAATAAATCAAGATCATAAGCACTCCTGAAAACAAAATGAGCAGTAATTCTGCAGAGCCCATCAAATTGAGTTTGTTACTTTATCTGGAATTTGAAACAGATATTAAATCTTTTGCTAAAGAAATTTGGAAAAATATTTGAATGTTTCCATAGAAATTGTAAATTACACATCACTTAGAACAATTAGAAAATGTTAATCACATTTGGTTCACTAAAATTATCAGTATATCATTTCAGAAGGCATATATACAAAACTTTTTAAACATATATTTCATTGGTTTAAAATAGTTCTTGTTTTTGATGATTATTTTTACAATGAGCTAGTATCCCTGCTTGATCCATTTTAGATAAAAATTTATAATGTCATATCATTAGAGTCTAAACTAAATAAGGAAAAACAAAAACCATGTTCTAGTGTGAAAATAATGTCTGATCTGCTCTTCTAAGAGAAGTGTTCTTGATAAATAGCTGAGGACCTTTCAAAGTAAAACCAAAATATTTTAAGGAAACTCTTAATTTCTAGATGTTTTAAACAATAGGAAATGAAGATTCTGGCAAAGGGAAATATTTTCCCCTCATGCAGTTGATTTTTTTTTCTTCCACTCTAAAATGATGCACATTCCCCAGCCTCCCCATTTAGGGTATTTGATATTCTCCTATTCTACCATTTATTGAAATCTTTATCTTGCTGTGTCCTATTGGTTTAAAACACTCTTTTCCCGTTTCATCCTTTCCTAAATGCTTCATTCATGTAAGACAACAGGAAAGCAAGATCTTTCTCTAAAGTCTTTATCCCTGGAGACATTGAGTGAAGTCTCTTTTGTGATTAAAAACGGCTACTGCTCTTAAATGCATTACAAGCACAATCTTGAGGTCTACAAATACTTCCATCAACACATCATTATTTTAAACTGCCTTCTCTTTAACGGGTCTTCTGCTACCCCATATCTTTGTCTTTTTGTACTCTTATCCAGTTGTTTTCTCCCCAGTTACTCCCATGCTCCTGACACAAACTCATACCTAGACAACAGATCATTTTAACAGGATTTAGGAGAAAGAGCACAGTAGAGACATAACTATCCATCAGATGTTTTTGTAAATCCCTGCTTTAAAAAGATTTAGTACCCTGGTAGCATGAAAATGCTAATAATCTTTTTAACCGTGGGAGAGTCTTAAAACATCTTGTAAATCTCATTTCTCACAGTATTATCATTATTATATACATTTTTGTCTCTTACATGGCCACTATAGGATACAACATTCATACATGTAAATAAAATCCCACTTTGAGTCATGGAGCAATTAGGTTTTAATTCATCTGGTAAATCTGTGCTCATCCATGTGGTGAAAAAATTCAGGTATCTAATGACTTTCTTGTATACATTCATAATCATAGATTAGCATTATATGGGTCTATCACAGGGAAAAAGTAATGATAAAACCAATCAGGGGACATTCTCTGGTTATTTTTAAATTAAAGAAAATCAGTATTACGGGAATTATGAAGAGTATTGGAGTTTTCAAATGCATGAATGCTATCACTTTGACCACTTTGTGAAGATTATTAATGGCTTCTGATGCTAAGATATGATCCTATACTCATTGTTCCATCTTTATCTGATTAAATCCTCAGAATTCTGTTTTTCTAAAATAGAATAGAGTATTCTTCTCTAAGCTTCTTAGTACCGTATGCAGAGCCACATGGAGTTAGCATTCCCTTTTGGCCCATCTCCTTCCTACATTTTTATTTAACAGCCATTTTTCCTCTCGTTCTTTCTCTTTCATATTTGATTTTATTCATTTTGAAACTTGCTAAAGAAAATTAGAAAAGAAATATTTTTTTAAACTCTCGAACTAACAGTAAGCTTAATGTTTTCTGAGGCTTTTGATATAGACAAATAGTTAATAACACAATACCTGGAAAATGAAGACAGATTTGGAGAATTCAAAATTGTTTGAGGTTTCACAGGAAAAGGTGAAAGGATTAAATGTGACTTGTGAAGACACTATATTTTGCAACCATCCCAGTTCAGTTTAGATTAATCTTCTGTGATATAATTCTGCCAAGTCCTTGAAATCATGGACCCTAAGATGTTGAACCTATTTGTCCAATCTCTTTTTCTAGATGTAAAGATTAGGATAGGAAGTTTGGTTCTTATCTTTAAGCACTTTACAGCCTTGGAATGAAACTGAAATGCCTACATAAAAGAATAATTCCTGAGTTTTTTATGTATTTTCACTGAGAATATTCTAGAAAGCCTAAGGAATGTGTATATCCCAAAATAATTACCCTGGTTCCTTTTTTTTTTCTTTTTTACTTATTCTGATTAGTGACTTCAGTAGCATTAAGAAGTGATAATACGCTAAAGTTTTCATATGACTTTTATTTGAAATCTCAACTCTGTAAACACACATGTGTTATTTATTCCTTTTATTGATTTATTTGCATAGAGATTTAAAAATGAGAATATCTTGAGCTTGCCCTGTGATTTTAAAATATTTTAAAGATGCTAATGACATGTTGAAGAAATTTTAATTCTTTTTTTCTTTAGTCACAACCATTTTGACAATAGGGCAAGCATTGTAACTCATCTGTTGAAATCATAAAGGAAAAATCTTATCAAGGAAATGTATGCATAGTTAGATACATGTCTTCCCCCAGTGCCACTGTCTATTCAGGTAACTATAACAGACTTATGAGACTTTTTTCCTTATGGTGCTGCTTTAACCTAAAGGAGAAACAGAAAATCACCTCAGGATGTGCTGCACTTATTTTATTACTACTTGTCCCTTCTTTCCACCTTGACCACTATTAAGTTTTATTCCATTCTGGCTGTGTTAAGCTGTACTAAATGTCAGTGGGATGTCTGCCCACATCATCTGTTATAATGATCTGTTCCTACTCATAGGGATTCGTTCACTGAGGCTCTCTTTTTACAATCCTACATATCCACCTGCTTGCATAGGAAATATAATTCTCCCCTTATGCAGTCCCTAGCCGGTCTTAATAAACGTGATGGGGAGAAATGCTAGAGGCTTTTTTCTTTTCACAATTTAATAGCTTGCTAAAAATGAAAGAGCAGTAATTAAGAATACAAATGCTTATCAATGGTGGTTAGTGACAGAGGCAAAAGAAAAAAAATCAAGGTTGACTGATTAAAAATTATGAAATATAGATTATATTTTCTAAATAGTTTAATGCATAAGTAGTAATTCATAACAGTGTATATAACTAACACAACTGGAATTTTGTTGGCCTGTTAAAGTTCAGTTACAGTATTAATATATCTTTATACAAAGTATAGGGGACCCAAAAGTACCTACCATTAGGTAAAGGTCAAACACCCTAGCTATTCTGCTCAACTGTAATGGAGACATTATTAACACCTTTGAAACAATGTTCACACATTACTAAGATTTTCAGAATCCTGTGGGAAAAAGCCAGTGATATAGCTTCACTTATTATAAAGGTAAACTGAGGCAATAATTGTAGCTATTTCAAGTCTGGGATGGGCCAAAGAAAATGAGGGAGGAAACCCCTGAGGAAAATGTCAACAGAAAATCCAAAAGACCCAGGAGAGCCAAGCATAGGTTGCAAAGGCATTTCACACATCCACAAATGTGTGGATGGTGCCTGAATTTTGAGGAAGAGTGCCTTGAGAGGGCACAGTGGAACAGGACTGGAGGAGGAGTGCTTGTTTTTTCCTTGCAAGGCTGTATGGGCTGTACATAGATCATAGGATTTAGAAACTGGGGAATTTACAGTTTTCAAGTTCTATGATTTGGACAAGTCAATTAATATCATTGGTTCTCAGCTTCTTCCTCTGTAGGTAAGAAATGTTAGTATCTCCCATGATTGCTAAGATAAAACAAATACTTTAATGTGAATGTGTCTCAAAATTTGTAGAGCACTAGAGCAAATGTATGTTGCTGGTAATCAGTTTTCCCCTCCTCTGCCTCAGATCATTACTCTGATCTTGAAATTTGATAATCAGCCTCCAAGAAAGGTTTTTGTTTGCTTCTTGTTTGTTTATCCCCCCTAGGGGGGAGTAGAGCAAGAGCAAAAAAAGCAGAAGAATTATGTATTTGCTTTACAACTGATAATTAGCTTTGATTTGTAGCATATGTATTAGAGTGTACGTTAGTATGGTGTTTAAAGGAGTTGGCTTACTTGATCACAACCCCATCTCCCAGTGTTTTTCCTTGTACCACATTTTTTCATAATCATACATGTGAAATGATAACCCATGCCTACCTCTTGTCCAGAAGACTGGACAAGAGAGTTGTCTAACAAAACCATTAACTAATTATTCAAAATTAATTTTTTTCTTTTATTAATAATAGTGAGTACTAGCATTTAGTATCTTTGTTGATTTACACCCCTGATTTAACTTTGTCCTTAGTCAAATAGAATTCAGGTATTAGCATACTTTCTCAATCTTTAATTAATTTGTACATAAACACACTAAGTCATGTGATTTACCAGAATTTTAGTTTCTCAGTGAGTCCCATTATCTTCTGTGCTTACATACCTTAAGGTTCCTCCATTTCTTCGCATCTAAAATATTGGTAAACTTGAAAATCCTAGAATCATCTGAATGAAGAATTTAAGTCAATTTTTAGTTATGGAAACGTTATCAGG
>RCUC01114341.1:0-21203 GCA_003697995.1 Taxidea taxus jeffersonii | reverse complement strand
TGGGTTTGAAAGGGGGCAAAGCCATCTGTGTGTGCCAGTACACATTCTGCAATATTTGAACGAAAAATCCCCTACATTTCAAGAATGCCTACACAATCCCTGAGTGTCACAAGATGCAACTAATGGGGGAAAAGAACAAATTAAAAGTATAGTCAAACATGAATGGAAGTGGAAGCAGAGTTACCTTTCATGCAAAAGAGAAACCACTGAAGACCTGCATGAAGGTAACCAAGCATAGCCAATCGAATTAAGAAAATGACAGCAAGTTATTGAAAAATGGAAGGAAACTCATTAAATGCAATGAGACATAAAGAGGTACAAAGCAGAAGTACGTTTTATCCACTAAAATTTTGTTCTCTCTTCATTGTTTAGCTGTAAGCTGGAGAAAAACAAAAGTCCTCACATAACTTTATGTATACCACTCACCAACCTGAGTTACTAAATCTGAATTTTGCTCAGCACTCTTTTTCTGCACATTCATCATCAAGGTGATAGAGCAGAGCTCAGCTGCTAACTGGAGAAGATGACATGTTTCAGGGGTAGTACAGGTGTGGAAACTAGGTGACCAGAGGGTCCCCAAGGTACCTGGTTCTCCAGCAACACTCTCCAAGGCCTTACCCACAGGGAAGTCAACACAGTCCTGACTGTTACAAAATTCAATAGGGAAAGGAAGCCCTGCTTCACAACTTCAGGAAAAACTTTAAAGTATCAGCACACTTCTCTCATTATTCATAATAACTAAGTAAACAAATATTTTTTTTTCCTTTCCCTCTGTGTCTTTGAGAGGCACATTTAAAAACAACCCAAAAAACCCGAAAACATCATTTACATTTGGCTCCCTTATTCCAGCCAAAAATCCCATATTTTGAAAAGAAAAAAAAATGTGCCAAATGGAGAGTATTAAGTAATATCTAATTCTTGTCTTACTTTTATGGGAAAAAAAAAATAGAAGAATGGTGATCAGAGCTGTTAACTGGCCTGAGATAACAATCCATAATTCCTGCCAAAAGAAAGGACACTCAATGCTTTAATTAGCCTCTGCAGCTTTACTGAAGATAAAAATGCAATCTCCTTCAGGTTTTGGAAATACTGACAATAGCTGGTGGATCTCATTCCCACATTTGCCAAAACTCCTAAGGACAGAGGATCCTGGGCTGGGAAGCAGGAAATGAAGGGCTTGTTTCCCGGGGCCACACCCTGGCACAATATGTAACTTCAACCGAGTGAGGGCCACCCAGTCCCAGGAGCCCAGCAATTACAGGCACAGCCTGCAAACACCCCAATGCTATTTCGTGCAACTGTAGGGCCAGCCCTCCACAGGGCACTGGAGAAAGGCTTCAACAACTCCAACTTCAGCTGGATGAGGGCTTGCATTGGCACAGAAAATGCCCATCCATCCCCAACTGTAAATACCACACTGGTATTCCCCTGGATCAGGCCAGAAAACAAAGCAAAGGACTCCAGTCCAGAGGCCAGCAGGGCCCCGCCGTGGCTGCGGCTGGTGTTGTGGCCCCACACTGACGTCTGCAGCTGCCTCTCCTCCACTTGGACAAGTTCTACATTGGCTGGTAACTGCTGCCAAAATTCTGTCAGGGCTGTAGGCTGGAGAGGCTGGGGTGCAGCCACTGCACAGACCCAACCCTTCTTGCCATCAGGACTTTTCAAGTGCCCAGACCTCCCTGAAGGCAGGCCCGGTTCTAGGGACCACACTGCAAGGGCAGAAAGCACCCCAATCAGACCACCACAGGCTTACACAAAAAGATGGGCTCCAACACTAATAAGCCGACTGGTATCAGAGGCCTCTGCTGTAAAGCAACTGCCCTCAGAGTGGGTTGGACAGGATATTCCATGGTGTCGATATGTACATATTTTTATAAGCTTTGGCATTCCAAGGGTCCTTAATGAGACCTGTTTGTTTACTATATCATCGCCTACCATAATTACCAAATTATTAAGCCTGGACAGACAGTCCAGTACTAGAGCATCAACATACACTTTATACTGAACCAACTATATGACAAAAGGATGGCCCACCTACCTTCTAGTAGTGTTGTCCTGATCTCCTCATCTAGCCTGAGTAGGACAGAACCCAGCTTTGCAGTCTACCTAGTTTAACCCTCCAGCCCTCTATGAATATTAATGCTCCATTATGCTCTGACCCCACCTTCTTCAGGGAGGCCAGCACAGATAGGAATGTATTAAGAGGAAGTAGAAAATGCTGTCAAACCATTAAGGTGACTTTTGATGGACATATTTTGGTGAACTCGGGCACTCTTTTCCTCCTTCCATTCTAACAAGAGTTCTGGGTAGAAATTCCTACTTAGATGAAACATCTGGTCTTCTAGGGCTGCAGAGAATTCTTAGGTTGGAGGCTAACCCCCAGTACCTCAAAATGTGACTACATTTGGATAAAAGCCTTTAAAGGGGTGATTTAGCTAAAATGAGATCATTAGGGTTGACCCTGATCCTATCTCACTGTTGTCCTTAAGAGGACATTTAGACGCAGAGATGCCAAGGATGCACATGCTCAGAAGATCGTGTGAGGGCACAATAAGTAGGCAAGCCAAGGAGAGAAGCCTCAGAAGACACCAGACTTGCTGACACCTTGATCTGAGACTTCCAGAACCATGAGAAAATAATTGCCTGTTGCTTAAGCCACCCAGTCTGTGGCCATTTGTTCTGGCAGCTCAAACAGACCCATACAAGGGCCTCTGGGGCTATTAGGAGCCTCTGGGCAGCTGAGGAGGAATAGATTGGGCCATGGTCCAGAACTGCACTGTTCAACATGGTCGTCACTAGCCACATGCAACTTCTTTTAATATATTTTAATTAATTAAAACTAAACAAAATCTTAAAACCCAGAGTTCCTCAATTACAGCAGATAAGAACATTTCCATCCTATTGAGCAGCTCTAGACCAGAGAGGGGACGGCTGTAAGTCTGGGAGAATGTTCCAGGAAAACCTTCTCTTCCTTTTCTTTTAAGATTTTAAGTAATCTCTATACCGAATATGAGGCTCAAACTCACAACCCCGAGACTAGAAGTCGCATGCCTTACCGACAACCAGCCAGATGCCTCCAAGAGAACCTCCTCTAACCCAGCTCTCTCAGGGAAGAGATGAAGCAGCAACAAGAGCAAACACAGTGAGCATAAACCTGCTGCTCAATGCCAAAATATATATTAAAACAGGACTCCAAGCCTTGTATCCAGCATTATTAGTTATGTGAAAGTAATTCAAGAAATCTTCTTCTGATTAATTCTGAACCTAAAAAGCAAGACATTCTTAAAATTGCTGTAGGACAAAACTGTGTATTCAAGCAAACACAGCAAGCATTTATTGAGTACTTATGACTCCTGAGGACACTTTGATAGGCACCACAGGGGGCTGAAGAGAAATATCAGCATGTTTTTGCCTCAAGGAGTAAAAAGCCCAAGTAAGTATCAAAGCAAAAAACAGGTAGTGAGGGCTGTGTACAGACAAGTTCAGAAGGCTCTCCCAAGAGTACTGCCAAGTGGTTTTAGCTGCCTGTGCCTGGGCACCAACCCTCAAGACCTCTCCCCGAAATTAAAAGGAAGCCCTGCTCTCTGGAGCCCCCAAACCTCCGTGCCTCTCCTTCCCTCACCCAGTTAACTCTTCCCCTGTGCCAAACATCAGCAGCTCCTACCATCTGCCCCCAATGTCCACGATCTCCTAGCTCCTCAAACCCAGCCTTTCATGATCTTGTCACAACTTACCACTCTATGTACCCCAAACACCCGACACCCTCCAACAGCCACCAAATCTACATCCCACTGCCCCATGCCTGTCCCCAAAGCACCCTACAGAATGCCGTGTTTGAGGTCTTCTGGTTTTCATGGTCCCTCCCAGTAGGTTCCTCATGGCTGTCAGTGTGGCCGCCTTTAGCAGCAAAGGCTTGCTGTCTATAATTTACAGCTTTTACTCTGAAGACTTCCAGACCAGAAAACTGAAAACAATCCTGCTTGCCTAAAAACTATTTCATCCTTCAGGACCTGTCCAAATGTCAATCCTGTTTCCCTGGTCTTCCTGTCCTCTGAATTTGTGCCTGTATATATATATGTATATATATACATTTCCAACAAGCGTCAAAAAGACATCTCTACTACTCCCCTAATGACTTTCTGTCAGACCTGGATTTTATGTATGTCTAAGACAGAGTTCCTTGAAAGCAGGCCTAATACCTTTCCCATTATGCAGCAGAGCAAGCAGGTTTCCCAAGTTTCATCTGTAACCTAAAACATAAGCCAACAGGCTGGAGCTCAGGCACCGTGCTAGGTACAAAATTCCCTTGTGATCTGAGAGGAGCTCTTCTAGTAGTATGTTAGCTTCTCAATACATAGAAGCTGTATGACATTTATTTTGACTGCCTGGAAGCCAACTTCTGGTTCTCAGCTGCACTGTGAAAATACGAGGATGCCAGAGAGCAGAGAGGCAGACAGGAGTAGTATTAAATACAGTCACGTTAAAAGTCAAGTGAAGAGCATGGACTCTTGCCTCACTAAAAACCTATACTTAATATTCTCACATCACACGCAATCTACCCCTGTATCAGGTTGGACTAGCTGATAATTAACTGGCTTCAATTAAGTTCCCTCTTCATAAATAGCAAGTCTAAGTGCCATAAATGATGTTTAGGAAAAACAGACACACCAGTGACTCTTGGAACTGGCTTGTTCATCCTTGGATAACATACAGGAAGCCTGAGGAATGCCCGCCTGCAGTCAACCTTACCAGAAAGACTTGGTTACAGATCTGCAGTCTCACACTCAAGAGGCTTTCTCTGACCTGCCTGATATTCGAAGGGCCTCAGCTATTTAAAGCATTACATTAAAAAACCATGTTTTTACACCAACCCAAACCCGGGTAGGCTCCAAAAACAACAAAGCAGGACTTACTGCCATTGTCGTCAGAATCCTCACTGCTGCTGGGAAGGCGACCTCGTTTCATGATCTCCCCGGGAAACAGCAGGCAGCCTGCAAAGCAATGAGACAGCACTTAACCCAAGATGATAATACACAATCATCAAGTTGTGCTTCAGATGGCAGCCCAGGATTTACAGCATACAAAAGCAAACAATTGGCTTTAAGTAGCATTTGAATTGTAAACAGCAAAAAAACCAAAGGTACATAATTAGGTGCAATCTTTAACAGAACAGGTTCAAAGAGGGGGAGGGGGGCGAAGTCAGGAATGAGTAGGTCTCCTAAAGGTGCCACGTTTCTCTCTAGCTCCAGTGACGTTATCACTACAACTACTCCAGGAGTCTTTTTAGCTGACTGGCAGCAAGCAATGCAGAAAGAAACCCGCAGCAATGAGCAGAGTACTTCCTCACTACAGACAGATTCATATTTTACGTGTGTAAATGGGGGATGGGGATGAGGTTGTGCCTGAATGTGTGAATATTTACACTGCACTGGGCATGATTATGCTTCAGGCAAATTTTGCTAAAATAATCCTAAAAGCCAAATAACCTGGAGTTGCAGGAACAAAATAAATGGGGTATCAGGAATGCAATTATCTCCTCCAGCCATCTCCAACCCCTTGGCATTCAGAGCTCCAACGGGAAGGAACCAGACATAGTAGCTGATCCAGGCCCCTCCCCTTTACTCGTGAGGGAATGAAGTCAAAAAAAGTTTAAGCAGCTCCTCCCCCAAGTTCACACCAAATCCTATTTCACTGAACTTTGCCCAACTCCCTAGCCAGACAGACACCTGGCCCAACCTGCTCTTGCTAACTCCTTCCAGGCGATAACAGACCTCCAGCATTACCAGGTAAGAGACTCTACTTAGTAGACAGTGGCCTGAGACTAAAAGCCAGTCAATGAACTTATAAAGATGGACTCCCCGGTCATATTTGCACAGGCAGCTCTCCAAAGAAATCCAAAAAGCTTTCCCAAACTGAAATTACTGATTCCCTTGACATTTTTAGGAACTTGATCTTACTGCAGGGCAATGATTCCTGATGAGAGAGGAGGGCTTTTCAAGTCAGAAATGTACAACCAGCCCATCAAGAAAAGTACATCCCAAGATCCCCCTCATTGGGAATCTGAGCTTTAGAATGTGGTATGTTTCTCGGAACCTAGAGCACAGGAACGGTGTGGGTTAAAAGGTGGAGAACCACCGTGTTAGAACAAGATAGAAATTAGAAACCCAAAGCTCCACTCTAAATGGACCTACTAAAGACCAGACCAAAAAAGGCAAAAAACCCATCATACAGTGTAGTCTGTTCCCACCTACAAAAGAAACCTATATGATTGACTCAACTGTCAGGCCCCTAATCTGTAATTCCAATATATTTTCTCTCTGAGACACCAGTTAAGCTTTGTGGGTTTCTGTTCACAAACTGATTCTACAAAAACCATTAATAAAACAACTTACCAAGTGGCAGCCAGACTTGACTTGTGATCTGGGTCCTGGGCTACCTTGTGCGCTAAGGTTTCATACCATGGGGGCGGGGTCATAGTCCTAGAACCCACCCATGCCTTTTCTGCAGAGCCCCATTCACCCATAACTAACACCCAGCAATCTATAACTTGGCCTGGGGCAGGCCCATTCCAGTCAGAAGCGTTCACACCAAACACCTGTGGCCAACTCCCCACTTGGAAGGTCTGTCTTTCCTGCCCAGTCACCACATGCCAAAAACATCAACTACTGACAGCTAAACTCTCCTCCAACCTTCCAGGGAGGGCAGCCCTGTTTCCCTTCCAACAGGAGGCACAGGAAGAAGAGGGAAAAGCTTAAAAGACCACTTTTTCCTAAAAAGAGCTTCAAGCTCCCCAAAGCCTATTTACGCCAAGCAGCTTTAAAAAAGGAAGGAATGAAGAAGGAAATAAGGAACGAAGGAAGAGCTACCTAAAGAGGAATTCCTTAAAAGTAAGGGTGTGGGGCACCTGTGTGGCTCAGTCATTAAGCGTCTGCCTTTCTCAGGTCATGACCCAGGGTTCTGAGATGGAGCCCACAACATACTCCTTGCTCAGCAGGAAGCCTGTTTTTCCCTCCCCCACTCCCCCGGTTTGTGCTCCCTCTCTCGGTTTGTGCTCCCTCTCTCGCTGTGTCTGTCAAATAAATAAATAAAATCTTCAAAAAGAAAGAAAGAAAAAAAGTGTGTGATGTGACCCAAGAGGGATGCAGCTCCCACCCCAGGCTAGACACAAGAAAACCAGTGATGATCACATCTCCACTGACTCAGACAACTTAATTTACCTAAAAAGAGCTTGAAGAACTTAGCATCCTTTTCAGTCAAAAAGTCTTCCTCCTAGCCTTCAAATACAACTCCCCGAGAAAACACCCAGTTCAACTAAATGAAAAATGCCAGCATTGGCCAAAATAGAATGATGCTCCTAAACACATATATATAAACACTCTCTCAAGCAAAATTATGCAAGGAAAAGAAGAATAAAAATAGTATTTTCCTCCTAACGCATTCCATTTTCATCCACCCTGAAAGATGTTGAGAAATGAAGGTTGAGAATGCTATATTATACTTCTCCAGGGAACCTGGCACAGTAACAGGGGTTAGTGCCGGCAGAATCTCCTCCTTTGTTGTTCTAATGCACTTAAACCTTGACATCATGCTGATTTATCTCACCTGGGGTTACTCACTGTATCAAGAAATCAAAGTACATGTTAGTATCTTCAAGATACACCATACAGTGGTGGTATGCTTCAAACATCTGACCAATAAAAGTCCATGTGAGAAACAGAGGGCCCTCCTCATCATTATCTTTGCTGACTCTTTAGGGCATGGCTGATTATTATCTAGACAATAGTGTAGTAAGTAATAATTAAAACAACACTTCAGAGAAAACACAAGAAGATATAAAGGCGTAGAATGCACCCCATGAACATGTGAATACCTAACCTACTTGGAGGCGCTGGAGAAAAAGAACTGTTCCGGAACTAATGGAATTCCTGGTCTGGTTGAGGACAGACAAGTCAACAGAAATTCTGTCATGGTTAGTGCTTGACAGTGGTAGACACAAGGCTCTGCAGGAACAGGGCTTGATGAAGTCAGGGAAAAATTCCCTGAGCAGAGTCCTAAAGAGTAAAGGGAGGCAGCCAAAAGTGGAAGCAGAACATTCTGGGCAAAGCACTGTAATTATCTGACAACATACATGTAATGTACCATATTACTCTGCACAGCATCCTCATATCCAGAATCTTACTATCTGCTCATTTGTTTACTAATACACTTTCCTTTTTACCTTTTATCCTATTGCCAAGCCTTACCAATTCATAATGTAGGACTCTTTCAGGTTCTCCTAACTTTGCCTCACCGATTTGTCTTCAAACACCTATATCTGTAGAGCTTTAAGCACCTCCCTTCCATTCTCTGTGCCTACAATCTCTTACCCCTTCTGATTATTACAATAAATTAATTCTCTCTAATAGGTGACCACATCAAGTCATTCCCTATACAAATCTCTCCGTCTGCTGCACACTTACAAATGAGTCCAGCCAGAAACTCAGAAGCTTTCTGCCACCTGGCCCCTTGCAACTCTACCCAAGCATCTCTCCTAACATCTCCCCCTTGGCTAGGCTTGCCTCTGCTGAGCCAGACCTCTTTCACTTCTCAACCTCTGCTAATGCTGGCTTCTCTGCCCTTCTTCTCTGGGGGCCTCAGTGAAAAGCCAGTAGGCATGGTCTACCATTCCAATTACAAGCACTTACATTTTGTACCACTCATTCCATCTTGTTTTAAAAACTTTTTCACCCTGCTTTTCAATGTGTTATTTTCTTCAATAATCAATTCTTGCTTTGTATCATCACTTAAATGTTCCATATATGTGTGTCTCTAGAAATTTGTAGAGTTCTTCAGAACAGAGATCCTCGGGGCGCCTGCGTGGCTCAGTGGGTTAAGCCTCTGTCTTTGGCTCAGGTCATGATCTCAAGGTCCTGGGATGGAGCCTTGCATCCAGCTCTCTGTTCAACAGGGAGCCTGCTTCCCCCTCTCTACCTACCTCTCTGCCTACCTGTGATCTCTCTGTCATATAAATAATAAAAATCTTTTTAAAAAAAGAACAGAGATCCTCTTTAATTAAGACACCATGGAGAGGGTCCTGCACAAAATAGCCTCATAGGGCGGCTACAATAAAACACACCCAGAACTCTGGGTTCAGTCCTCACCCACTTTGCCTGGTTTCATCAAAAGTGACTCAAGGTGATGCAATTTATAAGAGCCTAGAGTATCTCTTTGCCATGAGAAGCAGAACAGCTAGGCAGATAAAAATACCAATTATTTGGAATCTGGGACTTTGTCCAAAGAGAGGAAGACTACCTAGGAAGCCTAATTATAACAACATTGCCTGGAAAGGCCAAGTCAAAGGAGGTCCCTGGCCAAAGACCCTGGCTGGATACATTCAGTGCCAATCCTCAGGCACCTCCACTGCAGGCAAGGGCATGCCAAGACAACCAGGCACCATCTCCTCACCAAGCACAGGGACTATTTATATGACCATCCTTGTGGACATTACATGCAAACCACTCTCCTTCAATCTTCTCTTTACACAGGTTAAAACAAGTGGATTAACTACTATATTAATTCAATTAAATTTGTCTTGAGTTGGATACCTAAGATAGGGTGAACAAGATACGGAATGGTCCAACAGAAGATACAATAAACTAGACAAGTGGCTTCACTGTGATAACTGCTATGAAGGCTACTTGCCTGCTATTCAAGGATTACAGTGGGACACGGCATACATAAATGAGATAGCAAGGTACCTTGAAACCTTGAAATTCCTCAGACTGAAATTGGGGGAAATACATCAGCATGCCCGGAAGCTAAGAGCAGCCATTAGCTGAAGGAATCCATCCCCAAGGTGGCTCAGGAATTTACTGAAGAGTGAACAAGTTCAGTGACCTGGGTGTGGTCCCAGGGAGGCATGACTGGTATGTGATTCTGACGAATAAAGAATGAGAAATGACTTCCGGGATAAGGAGTGAAGGGGTTTTAAAAAAGAATGAGATGATTAAAAATCTGAAGATGTTTATTCAGTGCTATTCCTGGGAAAGAGGTCAATTTGAGGGAAAATAAAAAAACTGTCCAGTTACTAGAATTACTCTCTGTGGCATAACAAGACCATTTATCAGGCTATAAAGTCTACAGTTATAGTAGGATTATACACTAGTGATTTTAATTATCTTATGACTCATATGTAGAAAGTCAGTTTCTTCCTCAAAGTATTAGCCATTATGTTTCATTCTTATTTCACTCTAAAGAAGTTCTAGAAGGTACTCAATTAAACACCTGTAAGGACTTCTCTATGCTATTACCTAAAGCAATGCTATGTATTAAAATAAACTAGTGGGGACGCCTGGGTGGCTCAGTCCGTTAAGCGTCTGCCTTCGGCTCAGGTCACGATCCCAGAGTCCTGGGATCGAGTCCCGCATTGGGGACCCTGCTCCACAGGGAGCCTGCTTCTCCCTCTGCCTTCCTCTCTGTCTCTCATGAATAAATAAATATACTATAATTGAAAATAAACTATTGGATGAATGACTGAGTTCTCATATACAAAGTGTATCTTATGCTCACTTGGCTTTACAGAATTTGAGATGCTTTCACTTTAGTATCTAATTGACATTTAACTGGTGTTACTCCTGTTATATTATTTTTAAAGATTTATTTACTTGAGAGAGAGAGAGAGAAAGCATGAACAGGATGGGGAGAGGAAAAGAGAATCTCAAGCAGACTTCCCACTGAACACAGAGCCCGCTGTGGGGCTTGATCTCAAGACCCTGAGATCATGACCTGAGCAGAAACCAAGAGTCAGACACTCAACTACACCACCCAGGAACCCTCATCATATTACCTTTAAATTTACTGGTGTCCTTCCATTTTCTGTCAAAGTTAATCTGATACCTAAATGAACCATATTTAAAGATGTATTCAGAAAATGTGTAATATAAAAATGTATATAAAGGAGAATATTTTCAGACACCAACTCATCATTACATAAAAAGTATTTTATAATGAGCTACTTCCTTTCTGTTCGATAAGTTCATACAATTTGGATATTATTTTTAAACATTATGTAATTGATACTTTGATTCCTAAGTTACTGAATACCCTCCTATTTAAAGGAAAACAACCTTGTATTTTCTTAACAAGTCACCTTCTTAACTTCTGTGGCATACACAATACCCAGTGTAACAAAGTATCCAAATATAATAATGATCTATACTTGATAGTGATTTTCTATACCCCAAATGAATGTGAAAGAAATCCAGCTGGTTTCTTACCTGTTTTTAAAGACAACATTAATTACTCGGAAGTTTTCAAATTGGCAACATTACCTATTTCATATGCTCACTGAGAGTCTAAAAATAGTAGTGTGACTATAACTCAAATCCAGCTTCCTCACTTTAAGTAAGGGTTAGATCTGGTTTAAAAAAAAAAAAAAGTCATATATTTGATGTAAATGACAAACTGCTTAGATCCTAAGTGTTAAAGTTTTAACCTTGTCCAAATATTTCAAACCCCCTAAAATGGGAACTTTTTAAAAATGTCCTTTATATAATGTCATATATCAAAATCTGTTTAAAAAATGCTGCCTAAGCTACTATAGAGCCTTTGTGAATATGTCACACTTGAAAATATTCAGGAATTTATATTAGCAATAAATAACCACCTTTCCCAAAAAAGATTATAACTGACCAGATAATCTTGACTACAGTATTTATTCATAGAAACATTACTAATAAAAGCCTGAGTGCTATAAAGCCTTAGTTCATTGTAAATTCTTCCTGAATTATTTGTAAACTCGGCCTTTAAAAGTCAATAAAAAACATTTTTCAAGATTTTAAAGAATTTACAAATTTGAGTGGTTCTAAACAAATCACAAGCAGTTCCCATCTGCCAAATTTATAAATAATCCAATCCCTGCTTATGAGCTCTAAAAACAATCAAACCCCTCACAGGTCTCTGTAATCACTGACTCAATTAGAGTTCGCAACTGAAGAGCAGCTATGACAAAACATTCCAATCATCTGTATTTATAATTTATTTAACTTCCCTTAACATGGGGATAACGGAATTCACATCCAAACAACAAAGGCAGTCGGTCACCATGGCCTCCAATCTTGAGCTATACCCTACTTCCATCTACTCAAAAGTCTCTTCTGTTATATCTATATGCTCAGCAGGAGCCTCAGCTCAGGTCATGATCCCAGAATCGTGGAACTGAGACCCAGGTCGGGCTCCCTGCTCAGCGGAGAGCCTGCTTCTCCCCTCCCCACTCATGCTCTCTGTCACTATTTCTGTCTCTCTCAAATAAATAAATAAAATCTTAAAAATAAAGATCTATATGCTCAGATATGGAAAGATGCCAAAGACATTAAAAGCAAACCGTTAAGGGAGGGAGAAAAACCTGAACTACAGGTCCATTTACACATACAAAGGACAGAGGAAGAGAATATATACACACAACAATTGCATACTCATGGAAAATTTCTTTAAGAATATAAAGGATATTAATAATCCTATTTATTTCTGAGAAATGTGACCAAAGTGTTCAGATAGAATGGGATGTAAACTTTTATTCCTCTTTCTGACCTTTTATATGACTTTAATTGCTTAACCATGATACTATCTGACATTTATAATAGTAAATGTTAAGTAATAGTAAAGATTTAGGGGCGCCTGGGTGGCTCAGTGGGTTAAAGCCTCTGCCTTCAGCTCAAGTCATGATTCCAGGGTCCTGGGATCGAGTCCCGCATCGGGCTCTCTGCTCAGTGGGGAGCCTGCTTCCCTTCCTCTCTCTGCCTGCCTCTCTACTTGTAATCTCTGCCAAATAAATAAATAAAATCTTTAAAAAAAAAAAGTTTAAAAAAAAATAGTCAAGATTTAAAATCCAACACCTTTCTTCCCTGCTCCTAATCATAAATACAAGACCCTGGGAGCACAACTTCTGAGTCCCATGTGAAGCACCAAGTCTGAAAGAAGCAGCCATCAATAAACTATGAGGTACCAAAAGCTTATTTGTATCTGCCTTCTAAAGAATATTTGATGGAATAGTACAGAAGGAAAAAAGCAGAAAAGGTAACAGGGTAATACCATAAAACGTTGTTATCACCCAATCATTATTTACTTAAAAGCAAAAGTTTTCAAAACACCTAAGAACAGCCATTACCAGTAGCAGGTCACTAAAATACATGCAGTAAGAATAGAAAAAATTAATTTAGACAGGAAAACTAGGGTTTAAACTACCTTTAAAGAATAAACTTTCCACTTCCTAGCCATTGCAAGAGTACTAATATTTTGGAAAAAAATAAAAATAAAAAAAGCTACATTCCAGAGATGGCTACCAAACAGGCCATTTCCTCCACCCATGACAGGCATTAATAAATTAGGTCATTCTTTTCCACAAGACCAGACATGACTTCAGAATCCTTCTTAACACAGTGCTACCACCACTCAGTCAGAATTCATGAGATAAAGCCTATTTGCCCCATATGCCCTAACTCTCTTTACACACATTTTTTTGACAATTAACCAGGGAAAACTAAAAGGTGTTTTGTTGTTGTTTTTTTTCCTAAAATATTTATTGAAACCAGAAGTTGTATTCCAGTCTACCCTGGGGTTTCCGAACCAAATTCTAATTTATATAACATACATACATAGAGACACACACCCCACCCCAAAATCTAATTTATGTCTCACACACACACACACACACACACACACCACATTCTAATTTATATAATACACATTCACACACCAGCTCAAAGTCTAAAAGTCCCCTGAAGGTAGAGGACACTTTTAGAAAAACCAAATGGTAAAAGGAGATACTTCTACATGAACCAAGGTAAGGGTAAGGATAGAAAGGAGTCTACAAACTCTCACTCTGCCCACGGAAAAATAAGTCAATAAATGCAAAGTGTCTACAGGGTAATTTTAAAAGATTTTTAAATGCTTAAACCAGCTGTTCTTATACAAGATATACAAAGCAGCTTCTGCAGAAACAAGACTCAACCAGCTAATGACAATTAACACTGCGCACAGATTGAAATGCAATTGTTTTGAGAACTCTGTTCCTTGATTATAGCCGGTTGTCAGAAACTATCAGTTACCCCTAACAATGTTAAGTCACCAAAAATTGTTAAAGTGCTGTTGAAAAGGGAAAAAAGAAAAAAAAAAAAAAGACTCCCAATGTTGTGTATTAGAAGACCTGGATAGCACACTTAACAAAAACAGCATTTACACATCATCTGAGTTCCATATGAGAACAAACATTATCACAACTGTACAAGTCTTGTTATTATGGTCACTGACACATAAAGATGATCTCAAAACCCAGCAACAAGGTCTCGAAAAGTATTCTGAGTTTAAGTCTGAAAAGAGTCTCACCCATGGACTGGGTTTACAGGAAATCTTCCCGAAAAGAAACCCATAAAATGGCTGTAGCGTTAGAAAACATTTCAGAAATAATTTAATCTACTTCTCCTAATTTTAAAGATGAATACACTGAATTCTGGAGAGGTTAAGCAGCATGAGCAAAGACACACAGATGTAGAGCAAAGCCAGTCTCCAAACAAAAGACCAGTTCCCAAGGTGAGTGGGCACTCCAGTGCCAGCCACCTCCTCCCGGTGCCTACACCACAGGCTTCTCCCCTCCTGGACATCGACTGTGATTTAGAAAGATGCTATCTAAAAGATTAAGGCCGCGTACTATATATTATCAGGGAGCAGACAACGAAAATACAATCAATGAAAAACAGTCTGTTAACTTAGAAACTGAAACATGGTTTCCTGGCAAGGTGATATGAAGACAGTTGTAAATGTCATTCTGCCTGGTGGAGCACACAAAAGGTAGAGCTGGAAGAAGAGTGCACAGGTAGTTTCCTGAACACTAATCACAGGGGGTATGAGTCCTCTGAGCAGCAGGCATTAGCTTCTGAGTGGTCGGAGGACACACACATCGTACCTGGAAACAGGTAATCTCCCTCTGCAGGGAACTCCAGTCTATAATCCATATTCCCTTACATGGGGCTTCTTGGCCAGGGTCCCCTGGGAGGGTGTGACTACCTAAGTGTGCTTTCCCAGGTACACAAAGGCCCATGGTATAAATTCTATCCTCAAGCGGGATCTAAGAACGAAAGAATTAAGAACCACAGCCCTCAGACTAGCAAACTCCCTCTGTATTTATCAAACCAACTTGGTTTTTTTGTTTGTTTTTCATGATTTCAGCTTATTTCAGGTTTCTAACAGAAAGGTAACTTAGCCCCAAAAGGAACAATCTGGTGACCAGGTAATGGTGAGTCTCCATATAAATCAGAATTTCACAGCTTATTTTTGTCCAGCCCCAGAACTAAAAATGGTTTTTACATTATTTAAATGGGGGGGATCAAAGAGGGGAGGCAAAAGAACATCTCGTGATACATTAAAAAAAATTCAAAATTTCACTATCCACAAATAAAGTTGTATTGGAACACAGTCATGTTCATTCATTAATTTTTTTGTCCACTGACTGCTTTCATACTTAGAAAAGCAGAGTGAAACAGTTTTATCAGACCCTCAGGCCCACAAAGCCTAAAATAATTACTGTCTGGCCCTCTGCAAAGAGTGTAGTGTAGTATCTGTGCTACAAATCAACATATGGGTACTATGTTTATAAACAAGCATCATGTATGTTTAGTGAAATGTAAATCAATGACCAGGTCCTGGGCAAACAAGTGCCTTAAAGCTTACAAAGTTAAGGATCAGACACACTCATTCCTCAGGAAGTTTTTAACTAGAAAAGGGAAGACTCAAAAGGGAGAAGGGAGATGGGGATGCTCTAAGCAAATTAAAGGCCATGTCTAGAAACCTGTGAATTTTTCTCAAACCCCTGAAGACTCCTACTTGGAGCCAGGCACACTAAATTATAAAAACTTCTGGGGCACCTGGGTGGCTCAGTGGGTTAAAGCCTCTGCCTTCGGCTCAAGTCATGATCCCAGGGTCCTGGGATAGAGGCCCGCATCGGGCTCTCCGCTTGGCAGGGAGCCTGCTTCCCTTCCTCTCTCTCTGCCTGCTGTCAAATAAATAAATAAAATCTTAAAAAAAAAAAAAAGAATACATGGTTAACAGTGATATAAAAGTATCAGAGAGAAATCATAAAAAGAAATCACCAGAATTTAAACAGTAAAATGGAATTCCAACAATACATTTAAAAGTAACCCCCAAATCCCTGAAATGACAAATTTCAATGCACGTTGATTTTTCTGGGGAGAGGTTCAACAAACCTCAGATTTCAAGTGTGCCTGCCTTTAAAGAAGTTACAAGCCACCAGTACTCAGCCTCCACATCTTAAATGCACCATTATATTTCAACACTGAAATAACTGATACCTGTAAAGATGAACATGAGTAATCAAGAAAAAAATCTTAAATAATGTTTAGTGTACCTTGTGTTAAACAAAAGTCAACCATACACCTCCACTCCAACTCCAGCAACTTGTTACCCTTGCTAATTCTTGCTCCTTACTCTGGAGTAAGGAGTAAAGAAAAAAAAAAAAAATACTCATTTTACTCTTCAGTTTGGACTCCCACCACTGAAATTGTCATTTAAAATTAGTGCTAAGAAACGGACTTAGAAGCTGTCAAGAGATTCCATAAAATCTCCTGTGCAAACATTAATCAATACTACATATACATATATATACCACTGCCGATTTTGAGTGCTTTTAACAACAAGTGAATATTGTGGCTTAATTCCTTCCACAAACAAGCCCAAAAAAACCCAAGGTTTTAAAAATGAACTTCAACTATCCTCAATCACCTAATTATGTTTTGACTCCACCTGGAGAACCAAAAGCAAAAGGAAATACTGAACTGGTTTTACAGTAATCAAAAGTTTGATCCCGAACATTTGTTAAGTGCACATCATATACCATTGGTCCAGAGTTATTACAGAATGGCAACTGCCCAACAACTAAGTTTTCCATTCCATGTCTGGCAATATTTTTGTTGCTTTCAGGTGAGGAAAGATATTATTAGTAATCATTCAAGGCCTAGGCCAGAGTAGGCCACAATAATATCGCCAGAGTCAGGAGCAATATCCTCTTAGACTAGATTTTTGTCTGGACTCAGAGGACACTTGACCCTAAGCTAAACCTGCAGACTAGATGCCACCTCCACTCAAAGGTAAAAAGGCTCTCTAAGGCCACCCTGGCATATTTAAGGAATGCAGGGAACTTACTCCACCAAATGCAAAAACAACAAAACCTAACACCCCTCAAGATCCCAGACCAATACTTTTATATAAGTATGCCAGGCAAATGACAATAAACTCAAACCAATCTCAAACTTTCCATATATCATATACTACAAGTAATGTACTAATTGTCCAAATTTTAAATAATGAATCACATAAGCTACTGCAAAATCTTGAAAATGGAGAAAACAGACTGAACAGGATGAACAGGAACACTTTCAAGGAAGTAACTTGTCTCGGGAATTAAAGCACTCTTCTTATTAAGTTTCCTACCAGGCTTCTGATACTAAGAACTAACAACTCCAAGCAAAGCCACCCTTTATTTTAAAACTCTAAAAAAATCTTAGGGGCACCTGGATGACTTAGTGGGTTAAAGCCTCTGCCTTCGGCTCAGATCATGATCCCAGGGTCCTGGGATGGAGCCCCATCTCTGCTCAGCAGGGAGCCTGCTTCCCTTCCTCTCTCTCTCTCTCCGGCCTCTCTGCCTACTTGTGATCTCTGTCAAATAAATAAATAAAATCTTTAAAAATAAATAAATAAAAATTTAAAGATTTTAATGTATTGTTGAATGTGATACCAATGTTTTTACTTACCAGGAGGGGAGGAAAGAAGTTTAATACTGGTATAACTGAACTGAGCCAAACTTTTTGATGCCAACCCAAATAAAAAGCAAAACGTAGTGGCCAAGATGTCTATTTTATTAACCTTGTGGGAAAACTGGGTTTACAATGCATATTCTGACAAACTATTAACTGCAATGGTATAATGGATGTCCCACAATACCAAAGAAGCCAAGAGCTTCACAACAGAAAGTAAGCAAACTGAGATTCATATGCCTTTTTCCTACTCCTGACAAATGGTAGATACAGGGCATGATTAGTTTGAGATCTCGATGTTTGCCGTTCCAACCACCTCAGTACTGAAACAAACAGTTGATAATTCTTTTCCCAACAAGCCTCCAGATAAAAACGTCAGGCAAATTTCTTTAAAATATTTTTCAAGCAAGTAATTTCCAAATGTAATCCCAAATTACAGTAAAATGCGATTTTCATTTTTAACTTTTTAAAAATCCAGTCATGATTAATTCCAAAGGCTTGACTCTGCAATGTCAGATGTTCTGTCAAAAAGTAACTACAGATTAAAATCTACTTATGGGAAATAATCACCAGATGCAATAATTGATCCTCAGCTGGACAGTATTAATTTAGACAAAGCTGCCATTATATTTTAGGGCCAACTGAGGATATCTGAATATATCCCAGTAATAGATAAGAGGAAAATTTACCAAGCTGGCCGACAAGGGAGAGGAAAAAAAAAATCTTTATAGAACTGTATGTATAGTATGATCTCATTTTGATTTAAGACTATAAGTATAGACAGTCATCTATAAAGTGACGCAGTGGTGATCTCTGGATACTAGGAATGTGTTATTATATTTGCTTCTCTGTATTTTCTGATTTCCAACAACATACATGTAACACCACCTCTGTAATAATACTTTAAGTCACTAAGGGCTCCTAAAAGTCAAAAATCTGTATTTATTAAATGCCTAGTATAGACAATTCACATGCAGATCTGCTTTTATTCCAAGTTCTCCAAGTTTTTAGCTAATCTTTCCCCCAAGCCTGAGCTAAGCAACAATCCCTTTAAAATATAACATTTCCTTGAACTCCTAAGAGTTTTTTCCTCTCCTCTCATTCTCAAGCACACTTATCATTTTTCAGTTTTCTCCTTTCAGCTATTCTTTCAACCTTAGTAACTAATATAAGACTAAACCGCTCATTATAGGCTAAAACCTGTTAAGGGAGGAAGGAGGAACTAATAAGATGGACTTTTTTGTTTCCTTTTAAACGAACCTACACTTAGCTTTGTCACAGTTAAAATTTCTAAGCCCATCCAACTTTTCTTACAAAAAAAGCAGCCTCCGATCTTGATCTTAAGATGGAATCAAGTTCAAGGTCTACAGCCTATCAGGCAACTCCCTTTTGTCTGGCTAGTATAAAAATGAGGGGAGATATGGGAAAAATGAACACATAATTGAAAATTTTATTTGTTGTAGACATCGAAGATGCCAATTCATATACAAATATAAAAATACACAAACTTAAGAAAAGCAAAATACCAATGAGGAAGTCATCTAACTTAAAAGTGACATTAAATGAGACCGAAATATTTGGAATAAAAGAGCAATACAATTCGGGGTTGCAGATCTGTTATTGTCACCCCTAAAACACCCTCTCTCTCCCAACATGTGTTGCCCACTTAACTATAATTACTGTACCTAAAGTGTTAAATCTGTCAAAGTACGGTTATATAGAACTCTTCCTTTACCTAGAAGTGATTAAATCTTGATCAGCTGTGACCTGATCAAAACGCAACTTCCTGTAGTAATCTCTAACCATTGTGGACCACTACTGAACCAGCTTTCAGTGAAATAATTTCCCTGTACCTTAGAACTACACAAATAGCTCATCAGCTTTTAAAGGTAATAAGCCTCGGGACGCCTGGGTGGCTCAGTTGGTTAAGCAGCTGCCTTCGGCTCAGGTCATGATCCCGGCGTTCTGGGATCGAGTCCCGCATCGGGCTCCTTGCTCGGCAGGGAGCTTGCTTCTCCCTCTGCCTCTGCCTGCCTCTCTGTCTGCCTGTGCTCGCTCTCTCTCTAACTAATAAATTAAAAAAAAAAAAAGTAATAAGCCTTGAACTACAATAACTAAAGAGCAAATGCTTTCTTTCACAGTGGGTTTCCTGAAACGGAAAAATAGTTCACCTAATAAAAATCTTTGGGAAATAAGCCCCTAAGCATTCCTTATTAATGGAAACCTCAGATTTTCTCTCACTTCCCTAAAAATGTTGCTGTCGTGTCATTCAACTGCAGCTATCGTTTTACGAAAAGAAAATTTCAATTCCCTCTTGGTCGGACTACACGGAGGACGGCGGACCCTCGCCCCTGCCGAAGCGAGGTGGGGCGCCGGTCTCCTCGTTACTAGAAAGCCAGCCACAGCAGCTTTAAACGGTCTCCGGGTGACGACGCATTCCTAACGGGTTTCGAAGGCACGTTTAAATCGCCCGCTTTTTTGTTTGCTCGCTGCATTCACCGGGCGCCCGGGCTGCAGCCGCCCCCGCGCGCCCGAGAGGGGGAGCCCAGGGTCGGGAAGCCCGGAGCCGGATGGGTGGGGGGAGGGGTTGGAGTGGGGAGAACCGGGGCGAGAGACGGGGGTGGAGGACCCTGGGTCGCCGAGCCCGTGAGGGAGGGAGGAGTGCAGGGTGCGCTGTGGGGAAGAAGGCTGGAGAGGGGGAAATCCCGGGGTAGGTCGGGGGTGGGGGGAGTCGGGCCACCGCCCCGCACCGGAGAACGCTTAGCACGGCTCCCGCCTCCCGCCAGGGTGTGCGCAGGGCCGCGGCTTCGCGCGGCGCCGCCCCCTCCCTCCCTGCCTCTCCTCTCTCTCTCCTCCTCCTCTTCCCGAGGCGACAGAAACAACAGCGCGGAAGGAGGGGAAAGTAACTCCCGGCACCTCCGCCGGAATTAGCCCCGGTGCAGTGATGACACCTTCTCGTGGCGCAACCAAGCCCCGCTCCCTCCGCAGCGGCGTCCCCGCCGCCGCCCTCTCCATTTGAAAGTGGCCACCCCCCGCCGCCGCCGCCGCCGCTCCTCCCGCCCCGCCGCCGCCAGCTGCACCAATCCGCTCGGCCCCAGTTGCAAATCAAACGCTCCCTCGCGTCCAGAAGCCACTTGCGCCGCTGGAAACGGCCGCGCCGTCCCCCTCCCCGAGTCCCTCCCGGGCGGCACCTTTGAGCTGGGGCGGGCGCGCCGGCGAGAAACGGCTGTGAGATGGGAGAGGCGGCGGCGGCGAGCAGCCCCGAGCGGGCTCGGCTCCCGCTCTCGCTCCCGCCCCCAGACAGTTCTGGAAACTGTGTATCACCTCTGTCACAGGAAGCCATCCGGCAAGGAAGGCGGCGCGGAACCAACAAACAAACGCCTGCGGCCGCCCGCCGGAATC
>RCUC01114339.1:0-13131 GCA_003697995.1 Taxidea taxus jeffersonii | reverse complement strand
AGTATGAGGCAGTCCCCCTGGGAAGCCATAAATTCTGCCAAAGCTTTTACAGTATTTCTGTGACTTTTTGGTGACTTCACACTTCATTTAAAAAGGCATAAAACAATTACCAGGTCATTAGCAAGCACTTTTTTTCAAGGAGCTTCAAAAAAGCTTTTCTAGAAATGGCTTGTGAGCTGGTGTTTTCTTTTGGAGAGAGAGGTGCAGGATGGGACAGGATTAGTGAACAGAAATGAACAATTTAAAGGCAAGTGTCAGGCTAGGGCAAGAATGAGTGGGTCATCCTCACTAGATCTGGGTGATTCTTCTCAAGCCTGGGGTTCTAGTTTACTCTGACAGTGGTGGGGGGGGTCTTAACAACATAGCCTCTAGGCAGACAGATCCGTGTTTTAGAACCAGGCACAACCATTTTCTCGCTGTGCGACCTTACGTTGGCTTTAACTATACAAAAAGTTCTTAGCAGCTAAGCACATTCTATGTTTTCAATAAATATTAGCTATTTTTTTATTACTCTTCATCTCTGTATCCCCAAAAGGACAGCGAGCACTGGAGATCGCTGATAACAGGACACTTATTGAGTGAGTAAATGAACCAGTTATGGAAAATCTAAAAAGAGTGTGTATGGAAGGAATCTTCCAATTTCCATATTAGAGGCCACTCATATCTTCCATTCCAAATTTGAGCCATCTCATGTTTGAAACTTCCTTAGGCTGTTATCCACTTAGGTTCCTTGGTGAGATTTTATTCTGAAATAAACTATTATTTGTAGCCTGTCATGTTTCTGTTGTTGCAGGGGTATGCCTTGTGTTTTAGTTCTGCTATGTTAAATCATTTAACAGATAACACCCCCCCAAAAAAAAAAAAAAGAAAAAAGAAAAATCACTTAGAGTCTGATTTAATCAAGAGGCATAGGATGAAGGTGTGAAAAATCCAGTGTTGTTCTGATCCTCGGCTTTATTGAGGACTGCAAAAAGGTATAAATTAAGTGACCTTTCCAGGTCAGGAGTTTTACGGCTCTGATAAATTCCCCAGGCTTAGCAGTTGTCAGTGAAAACCATGGAGTGAGAATATTTTTCTTCCAACCACATCTTTCCAAAGAGTAGTGAGATAATGGATTTGAAAGTGCTTTGAGAAAAGTACTTTTATAAATTTAAAACATGATTATTATAATGTAGATGATATAAGCACGACAGAAATTTGAAGGAATTAAAATTGAGGCAAAGGTTTTTTGGTTTTTTGTTTTGTTTTGTTCTGCTTTTTATTTTTATTTATTTTTTTAAAGATTTTATTTATTTATTTGACATACAGAGATCACAAGTAGGCAAGAGAGAGAGGCAGAGAGAGAGGAGGAAGCAGCCTCCCTGCTGAGCAGAGAGCCCGATGTGGGGCTCGATCCCAGGACCCTGGGATCATGACCTGAGCCGCTTTTTAAATCTTAAGATCTTACAACTAAGGGGATTATTAGGGGTTTTGTGGTCCCAATCTCTCATTTTTATATATGAAAAAAGAGTTAAGTTACTTTGTCAGGATTACATTATTTAAAACTAAAGTCCTATTACTTTATATAAAAATAATGGTACGAATTAAAAATTTTAAATGTTCCTACAAGACTATATATTACTTTTCCTCACAATGCAAGAAAATGTAAACTTACATTAATATAGTTTATTTATAATGAGTTGAGTGCATTTTAAAGGTGACTCTCCTAGGGTAAATTTTAAAACCTGAAACAAGAAATTTCAGTTATGAAGGCTTTCTTGGAATTGATCATTTCAGTGTTTTGCAAATGTTTTAGCTGCATAAGCAGCACGAAATTTAAGTCACCACGCTCAAGGTCAGTTAACTCAACAGCCTCTTCCCTTGGAGAACTGCTTATAAGGAGGGTGTGATCTTTCCCCGAGGTTAATTTACACTTGAATTAATAAAAGTAAATGAAGTCATGAAGTCTTTGGGGAACTCCCTCCCCCGCCCCCCCGTTGGGGTCCCACATTTAAAGTTAAGCTGCTGCTTCCCTCAAGCAAAAATTTAAGAAAGTGATTTCCCAGTAGCCAGCATTCACATTACCTTCAGCTATAAAAGTACTGTATGCAAGGTATGGAGTGATATTTTGAACGTACAAAAGCAAACACTTTTTTTTTCTTTTTTGCGAATATTACTTTGATTCTTAGGAGGAGTAGTTTCCCACACTCACTTCTGGATAGTATTCTATTTAAAATACAATTCTTGGGGCGCCTGGGTGGCTTCAGTGGGTTAAAGCCTCTACCATCGGCTCAGGTCATGATCCCAGGGTCCTGGGATGGAGCCCTGCATTGGGCTCTCTGCTCAGTGAGGAGCCTGCTTCCCTCCCTCTCTCTCTGCCTACTTGTGATCTCTGTCTGTCAAATAAATAAATAAAATCCTAAGAAATAAAATAAAATTCCTTTTTTGGTCCAGCTTTATTTGGAGGAACTGAAGGGGAATGGTAAGGGTTGAGAAATCTAAACCACTTTAGAAAGCTCTAGAAAAACTACTTTTACCATTGTAATTTGAAGGACAAATGGACAAGTGATTGGTGGTTAAAACTTTGGTATTACTTGTCATTAACTGGAGAGGCCCTACTCAAAGAGGGGAGCCCTGGAAATTGTCCAGTGGGACACTATTCTGAGTGGGGCACTCACAGAATCTGGAAAGGAAGCAAAAGCAAAGAAAGGGAAATTGGAAAAAAAAAAAAAAAAAAAGATGACTGTGCTCTTTTCAGGCTTACACCTATACTTGCTGTCCCTGATCTATGAACTTGAAATAATGAATGCTGCAGAGTACGTATTGCATAAGTACTTGACATCAGATTATCTTGCATAGTTAGGAAGCAAGATGATTCTTTTCCCCTTGCAAAAAGATGAAGCACGCAGTATTCTAAGACTATTACATAACACTCAATTTTAAATGATTTGAAATAATTTTAATTGGTACTTACCTGGGAGCCTATATCACTTTCATTTCACCAACTCTCCCAAAATGGCTCTGAGAATTGCCGCTCATCAGCAGCTGTGAAAGTATGATAAGACAGGATGATGTATATAAACGATTTCTTCTTCAGAAGAATTCATCCAGAAGAATTGTCAAATTATTTTTAAACGGCTGTAGTTCTTATTGGAACATTGCAAGAGAAGTTTAAAGCTTCACTTGCATTCTGTGACCTTGCTATTTGGGAATCCTAGGGTAGAATCCTGGGATCTGTTTGATCTGGGACATGCTTTGTGGACTTTCTCTTATAAAGCACTCAGTTTTTTTAAATGAGATAGAGATCCAGAGAGGTTAGGTAACTGGAAGCCTATAAAGTCAGTTCGGGGCTAAAAGGAATCTTCAGAAATCCAAAAGATCATAGTCACTCACAGAATGGATTGTGAAGCTGATGAAACGATATTTAGAGTTTCTTCACTATTGACAAGGGGACATTGGAGATGGGAGCAAGACAGAAAAGGAACCAGGTTGTTAGGAGAAAGAGTACTTCGTCGATTTTGGTTACAATGTTGGAATAATACTAGGCTCATTTCGAGATAGTATTTCAGCAGTTTCTTGACTGATAGTAATGTGGGTTTTCTTTTCTTCTTTTTTTTTTTTTAGATTTTATTTATTTATTTGACAGAGAGAGAGATCACAAGTAGGCAGAGAGGCAGGCAGAGAGAGAGGGGGAAGCACACTCCCGTTGAGCGCAGAGCCCAATGTGGGGCTCGATCTCAGGGTCCTGAGATCATGACTGGAGCTGAAGGCAGAGGCTTAACCCACTGAGCCACCCAGGCTACTTCATAAAGAAAACCCACTAATGTGGTACAGGGCGTCAGGCTCTTACGCTGAACAGCTATCCGGAAAGGGCTTAAACGGACTGATTAGGTCCAACATGGAAAATATTTTGCATTTATTTAAAATCTAAATTTTGAGTGACATGGTTTCCAGACCCAGCATGAGGCATAGGAAAGAAGAACCCACAGTCTTAATCTCTGTAGTTTGGGTAGGGACCCCAAGACACCGGGCATTCTGTGACAGAGGCAGAAAGCAAACCTCAGTGCTTGTCTGATCTGGACATAGGCCACCAGAATCGGCTGGGGAGAATGAAGAGCCTTGGTTGCCTTGGCAATGATTTGGCCTTTGGCAGGGTTGAAGGGAGTAGGAAAGAGGCAGAGGAGGTGGGTAGAAAGGGCTGGCCAGGCTCTTAAAGAAACTGACCACGCCTGTCAGCTCTCTTGACAAATGTCATGACCTAGTGACTAATTTCTTGCTTTCTAAAATTTCTAAATTTATGAACAACTTAAAAATTATAGAAATTTAAATTAAAAAGTTATAGAAATTTTGGGACGCCTGGGTGGCTCAGTGGGTTAAGCCGCTGCCTTCGGCTCAGGTCATGATCCCAGGGTTCTGGGATCGAGTCCCACATCGGGCTCTCTGCTCGGCGGGGAGCCTACTTCTCCCCCTGCCTGCCTCTCTGCCTACTTGTGTGATCTCTGTCTGTCAAATAAATAAATAAAATCTTTAAAAAAAAACTTATAGAAATTTTAAAATTCCTTAAATTATGAACAATTTTCTAATAGCCCTAGGGTTATTTTGCTGCTGTTAGTATCCATAAGGCAAAGTTGTGAGCTTATAGTAATTGCATTTTAATAAAATATTCCTTAGTACTAAATGTGCTATTTCATATTACTTTATCTCTGTAAATCATAGCATTCTATTTTAATACCTGGATTATTTGTGGAATATGAAGGCATTCTTTGAATTTATCAAGAAGGGGATGGCTGAGCAGAAATTCTTTGAAAAAGGATGTTGGTAGCTCCTTCAATTTATTCTTTCCTTCTTGCCTAGTAACAGAACCCTGATAGTGGGGCATGTGGCCACCATGGTAAAAGACTACATGGTCCAAGGTTCTTTGCAGCCAGTTGGGGCCACATGACTAGGTTATAGTCAAGATGATGTAAACAGAACTGTTGTTCAGTAACTCCAAGAGATCTTCACAAAGAGTGAGGTGTATTGTTTCTCCGCCCTTTCTCGTCCTTGCTGGCTGAATTCAGAGGACATGGATGAAGCTCCAGGAACAACTGGAGCTCAAGGAAAATATGACAGAGACCTGGAGCGGAAGAGATATGGCTCAGACCAGTCTTGGGTCCCCTGCTGCTGGACTTCTTTAGGTGACAGGAAAATGAATGTCATTTTTAATTATTACCGTGGATCTCTAATTATTACTTTAATTATTACTGTGATATGTTCAGCCAAAGATAATTTTAAACAATACACATCTTAAAGTATTATGCAAAGATATATAGCCCAAATCAAAAAGTCATCAAGCAAAAGGCTTTGCCAGGAGACACAGAAAAAAACATGATGTCATTTAAGTGTCAGTTTTCCCAGGAGACTTGAAAGTTTTTATGACGTAATATTGAGTGTTTGAACCTGATTTCCCCTTATATGCTTGAGAGGAACATGGGGCTAAGGTTCAGGAGCCTGAATTCTGTGCCATCTGAGTCACTTCTTCGTGCTATGCCCTTGAATAAACCATCGTGACCTCAGTTTCTCCCTCTGTAAAATAAAAATTCTTGGCTAAGTATTCTCTATAAATATTCTTCCAAGCTCTGTAAAAGCCAAAAATTTATAAAATTGCCTATGTCCTTTTAAGTAGGCTCCACATCCAGCCTGGAACCCAGCTCTGGGCTCAGCTCCATAGCCCAGCGTGGAACCCAGCTTGGGGCTCAAACTCCCAACCGTGACATCAAGATCTCAGCCAAGATCAAGAGTTGGGCACCTAAGTGACTGAGCCACCCAGGCGTCCTTTGCTTGTTTCCTTTTAAAACCACTAAAACTGATTGGCCCTAGCTATATATATGCAAATATGTGGTAACAAAGACTTACTGATGCTTTTTCTATGTAGATGATCAGCCAGCTTTGCATTATATGAGATATGTGTGTGTTGGTTGGGAGAGGAGGGCCACAAGTTTATTTTCAAGGTATTTACTTTCTAAATGTGTAGAAAAACTGGGCAGACATCAAGCCACAGGATTTTGAATGACCTGTGTTTCCTGGCTCCTTGTTTAATGCTATTTCATACTATCTCATCTCATGGCTACCTCCTCTCTTCCATGTTCCTTCTCTAACAGAACTCCACAAATTTAATTGACAGAAGTCTACTGGCTTTGTGGTTTAGAGAGCTCTTGGTAAACTCCAAATATTTTATTTGTGCCAGAAGATACAGTTCTACTGTGTTATACTCATGTAAGATTGATCTGCTTGCTATGATAACAGTCATTCAGCCTCTCTCTAATTAACATTGTTGTGCTTTTCCTTGCTTATAATGCTACATGTCAACGAAGGCAAAAGATTCTGTTCTTAACTGGATACCTATGTGTTGTTGGAAGAGTTCATGGAATAGTTAAATCAGAAAAAAAAGGCTTTCTGGAGAAGGTGAGTTTTGATCCAGAGTTCTAGGGAGGTCACAAATGTGAGTTTGTTAGGGAAGTGGTCAAATTATTTTAAAGGGGCTGAATGGTATTTGCAAAGAGACTGAGTAAAAATGATGAGGTGTGTGGGCAGATGGCAGCCAGGTTGGCTGCAGCAGGATGTGGGATGGATCTGGGAGGAGTACCACTGGAGAATTTCCCTGCTGTTCTTTTTCTTCTCTGACTCTCTTGTTGGTATGAAATACTCTCCCTAAACCCCGTGTTTGTTTGCTGTATGGAAAAGGCTCATGTAGAAGAGGGATGAATGAGAGTATGACTCTGGTGGAAGTCATTTTGAAGAAACAGAGCAAGGGATGTCAAAATCATCACCAAGAATGCAAAAATGTGTCCCCTTTGCACAAAAGGTACTCTATTTGCATATTTAGGTTTCATGCTTCACTGTGTGCTTATTTGGTGGGGATGAGATAAAGTTACAGAAGGAACTTCTACATTCCCTGACTTTTGAAAGTTAAGTCAGCTGTGACTTTCTACTAATAAAGTATCTTCATGGGCTTAATTTTCTTGAGTGTGTGTGTGTGTGTGTGTGTGTGTGTGTATGTGTGTGTGTGATATTTAATGCAGAGAATAGTAGTCAGCTGATATATTGCAAGCAGTGTATTTACCTGGGTATATCATCACCGAAATTACCATCGACATAGGAAGTGGATAAAACATCATGGTGTTCAGTGTCAGCTCTAGTCTCTTCTGTTTGCAGCACAAACCTGTCCAACAGAGTCATAACAGTTCCCAGACACTGATTTGGACATTGTCATGGGAATAAAGCACATGGCCACATATTCCCATAACATGTCACAAGTTGTCTCCAGCAAACCGGGTTGGCCCAAATGGAAAGAGTTGACTGCACACTACAGGTCACTGTAAGTATTGCTTTGTGCTTTCTGTTAGAGCCATGGAAGAAGTTTTTCTTCTTGGTCTTCTTCCAAGCTTCTCTGCAGTCTTGCTTGATTGTGTCTAGTAAATATCCATGCATAGCACCAAATAGAAACAACAGAAAAAACCTTGAGAAGAAGAAGAAAGCAGGGCCCTTTCCACTCCCCCCCTTTTTAAAAAGATTTTATTTATTTGACAGAGAGAGAGATCACAAGTAGGCAGAGAGGCAAGCAGAGAGAGAGGAAGGGAAGCAGGCTCCCTGCTGAGAAGAGAGCCCGATGCGGGCTCGATCTCAGGACCCTGGGATCATTACCTGAGCTGAAGGCAGAGGCTTTAACCCACTGAGCCACCCAGGTGCCCCCCCCCCTTTTAATAGCTAATTTCTTGGATTCCTTTCATTTACTCACCCTCATCTACCCATCCATGCATACCCACATAGCTGGCATGAATTTCCCTGCAATAATCATATACAAAATCCCCACATGGCTTTATGTTTCTATTTCTGATTCAATCATTGTTTTAGCATCTGTTGGCTAGGGTAGCTAGGGACCCAATACCAGTCATCATTAGAGGCCTCTGCACCTGAAAATGGCCCAAGAAACCAATGGTCTTGTGCAGCTTAAAAAATTGAGGAGGGCCACCAAATCTTTAGGCAGTTTTGGTTGCTGCTGAGATGCAGGCTTTTCAAGCCCTTGTGGTCAATTCCAAGGCAGGAGGCCCTTCTCCGGGAGTACCAGATGTGGGCATCATTCTCCACGTCAACCAAGGCCATATATAGCTCCTGTGCTCAGACTTCAGCATCCCAGACCATCCCATCAGACATCCTGGACAGTAAACAGGAATTGGGGGCAGCTCCTTAACACTTACCACTTTCTTCTTTTGGTTTTGATGTCATTCTCACCATCTAAACTCAAAACCACATCCATCTTTTTGGCTAGTAACAGACTCCAAGGCCTGAGTAGGGGGTTCTAGCAGTTTCTGTTGTTTGTCTCCTAATCGCAAAATTTCTGAAGGCCCTGAACTCAGAACTCAAGAATTTGTTCTATTTAGAAGATGGGGGGGAGGGTGCAAAATTTGCCTTACTTCTCCAAGTAGCAGGAACAAGAATATAAACTCATATTTTTATAGACTACCTTGCCATATATCTATTATAGGAATTTGGGGCAGATGAAAAGAAAAATGGGATTTTTTTTTTCACCAGAGAAAATTGGCAAAGTTTTTTGTTTTTATTATTGCTGTTGATGTTTTTTGATGTTATAAGGCACAAGAATTTTGTTAAGGTCAACACGACTGAAAAATTGAGTCAGTAGGTAGAATCAATTAGTTGTTTCTGCATCATGGATCTAACAACCTGTTGTTCTGTTTATAAATTTAGGTCAATTATTCTTCAGTTTTGGTAGTGTGGTAGAGGATAGTATATCCCTTGAATGCTTGGAGAAGCAAAATGTTTTGCTTACATCTATTATAAGTTTGAAGAGGTATTTAGAAAAAGCCTCATGAGGAAGTTTTTCCCAGAAAATTTTGTGAGAATGATAACCAACTAAGTGTTGACAGTAATGATATGTGTTTTGAGAATGAGTCCCTTTAGATTACTAAGTTTATCCTTTGATCTGAAAACATGACAGTGATTGTAAAATCAATTAGCACATGCACCATATATCCAGACAGCCTAAAATAAAGATATGGTAGGCAATATCCAGACAGCCTAAAATAAAGATGTGGTAGGCAGTTCTTTTGTTTATGGGAGCCACTAGCCATGAACCACTCCTCCCCAAATTAAACAGAATAAATACAATGTATATATACTGTATTAGTTTTCGATTGCTGCTATAACACACTGCCACAAATTTAGTGGCTTAAAACACCAATCTGTTATCTTACAGTTCTTGGAAATCCCGATACAGCCTGCCTCAACTGGGTCCTCCACTTAGAGTCTCTCAAAGCCCAAATCAAGGTCTTGGCAGGGCTGTGTTCCTTGCTGCTTTCAAGCACATTCTGGTTGTTGGAAGAATCCAGTTCCTTGTGGTTGTAAGACTGGGGTCTTGTCTCCTTGCTTGCTGCTAACTGGGCTCCACCTTTACCTCCTAGAGGCTCTCTCTGATCCTTGAATGTGGCCTCCACCACGTGACCCTCCCCAGCAAGAGCTTTGACTCCTCCTCAAGCTTAGAATGTCATTGACTGACTCTTTTGCTGTGTCTCTTCTGTTTCTAGCTGGAGAAATTTCTCCACTTTTATAGGCTCATGTAAGTGAGTTGGGCTTACCCAGATGATCCAACATAATCTTCTTTTAAAATTTATAACATTAATCATGCCTGCAAAGTACCTTTTGCCATGTAATTTAGCATATTCATAGGTCCAGAACTTTGGGTATAGATTTCTTTGGGGTTCATTCTATCTACCAAAATGCCTTTTTCTGTAGAAAAAGAAGTATGAAACATCCAACTCAGCTGCTTTTGAGTTAAAAAACAAAGAACACAAAACTATTCAATAAAAGTGAAAAATTTTAAATTTTATTTCAGTCCCAGATAATGGCAGATTGGGATGGGCTTGGCAGGATGGAGGCAACACAATATCTAAAAGAGAGAATTTGTTTTAAAGGGGAGAAAAGGGATGGGGTGCTGATGGGCTCAGGCAGTAGGGTGTGGGTTTTTGTGTTTTTTTTTTTTTTTTAGTAGACTCCACACCCAATGTGGAGCCCAAGGAGGGGCTTGAATTCACAACCCTAAGTTCAAGACCTGAGCTGAGATCAAGAATCACACACTTAACCCACTGGGCCACCCAAGTGCCCCTAGAGCGTGTGACTCTTGATCTCGGTGTCTTGAGTTTGAGTCCCATGCTGGGTGTAGACCTTACTTTAAAAAAATCAAATATTTAGGGGTACCTGGGTGGCTCAGAGGGTTAAGCCTCTGCCTTCGGCTCAGGTCATGATCTCAGGGTCCTGGGATCGAGCCCCATGTCGGGCTCTCTGCTCAGTGGGGAGCCTGCTTCCCTTCCTCTCCTCTCTCTGCCTGCTTCTCTGCCTACGTGATCTCTGTCTGTTAAATAAAAATAAAATATTTTTTAAAAAATCAAATATTTAAAAATAAGTAAGAGCACATAAGTAAATAAAAGGGAGAAGAGGGAAGAAGGAGAGAGCTTCATGGATGCTTCAGGGCTGAGCCATGGAAAGAGAGGAGAGAAAGGGAAGGGGAAAGAAAGGGATGACCTAGAAGTAAAGGTGGAGGGAAGATGAAAAGGAAGGACAATATATAAAGATTAAGAAAGATACATAATTATCCAAAGGAAATAAAATCAGGATGTCAAGGAGCTATCTACACTCCTTTGTGCACTGTAGCATTATTATAAATAACCAAGACATGGAAAAAAAAAACCCTATGTATCTATTGACAGATGAATGGAGAAAAGATGATATGGTCTGTAAATATAGTGGAATATTGCTCAGCCATCAAAAAGAAGGAAATCCTGCCATTTGTGACAACACAAATGAACTGGAACTACATTATGCCAATGGAGATAAGCCAGATGTAGACAGATACTGCATGATCTCATTTATATGTAAAATCTTAAAAAGTCAAATTCATAGAACCAAAGAATGGAGCAGTGGTTACCAGAGAGTGGGCGTATGGGGTGGAAAAATGGAAAGAGGTTGGTCAAAGGACACAAACTTTAGTTATCAGATGAAAAAGTTCTGGGGCTCTAATGTACGGCATGGTGAGTAGTGGTAATAATACTGTATTATAAATGGCAGTTGCTAAGATACGTCTTAACTGTTCTCACCATGCCAGGAAAAAAAGGTAACTCCGAGGTGATGGGTTTACTAATCAACATGATTGCACTACTAACTTCACAAATGTGTACATACATTGAACCATCCCATTGTACACCTTAAAAATAGACAATTCGCATTTGTAAATTATACCTCAGTAAACATAAAGAAAAGAAAGATATATAAAAATATTTAAAGGAGAAAAGAGATGTTTGAGGGCATGTGAATAAAGTTCAATAGGCTGTAAAATGAAGGTCAGTTGAAGGTCTTTTGGGCATGTAGGGCATTTATCATCTATTAGGGTGACCATACCAGGCAGTTCCAGGTAATACCAGTTGTCCTGGCATATTAGCTTAGTAGCCTCCCTTCATACTCAGAAGTGTCTTGATTTGGACACCAGTGGTGTAATAGTATCTAGGTATTATATAGTAATCCTCCCTGAATAGGGTTCCATCTGGAAGGTACATAAGTTTTTTACCATTTTTTGTACCTTTTTTTTTTTTAAAGATGTTATTTTATTTATTTGTTAGAGAGAGAGAGAGAGAGTGAGCACAGGCAGACAGAGAGGCAGGCAGAGGCAGAGGGAGAAGCAGGCTCCCTGCCAAGCAGGGAGCCCGATGTGGGACTTTATCCCAGGACGCTGGGATCATGACCTGAGCTGAAGGCAGCCGCTTAACCAACTGAGCCACCCAGGCATCCCTTTTTGTACCTTTTAACATGGTATCAGGACATCTGCTCCATGTGCATTTGGTCTCAGAATTCTGCAGAGTGCGTGACAGTCATTAATGATTGATTCAGTCCCCTGAATCAGGTTTCTAATTCCTGAATTCATCTGTTGTTTGTCTCTAATGTTAAGTCTGTAAGCTCTGTTAGGGGTATTAGAAAATTGCTGTTTTTTTTCTTTAAACAAATTTCCTCTTTCCTCTCAATATGTCATCGTGTAACACACAATTTACAATGTAATCTTATGCTTTTTGAGAGGAGAAAAATGAAAACTTATTATCTCTTAGATATTAAAATATGTTTTCTAGTATTTTAACTTTTCCACATTAAAATCTCAGCTTTCCCTAATCATTCGGATGCACTTCAAATGATTTAAGTTCTTAGAACCTATATTCATGTTTGCCTGCTAATTAATTTATTGATGAATGCATGTATAAATAATGATGATAAATAAAAGAGCAGGTGACCAACAGAAAAATTAACTCTGGCGTTAGTGAGGCTGTTTTTCAGGTTGTTTTTCGTTATTAAACAACATATAAAGCTCTTGCTTTACAGTTATTACAGTCAGCAAGACTGGTTATTTGATTATGAGATGGTTTCAATATTGGTTTAAGTAAAATTGATTTTCACAGACTGCAGTTTAGTTCTGAATAATCTGTGTATTATTCTGGTCTGTAATGCATTTAGGAAGTAGCAGATAAAGGAAATATCCAATTTGCCATAGATTATCATGGCATCCTTTGCCCAGGCCTAGTAGCATGGCAAGGTAGTAAAATAAAGCAAACGTGGGAGTCAGGCAGATGGATCAAATGCTAGCTTGGGTCCTTAGCAGTTATGTGACCTGAGACAAGTTGCTTATCTTCTCTGATACTCAGTGTCTCTATGTGGAAAATGAGGACATCAGTTTCAACCTGGGCAGGTGGTGCTGATGTGGGTTAAATGACATCAATGAGAATTCACTAGTACTGTTGCTGATACTCGGGCAGGGCTCAAATATTATTAGTTACCATCTCGCCTTTTGGGGAGGCAAGTACACTAGTATATTAACTTATCTTTGTCACCCAGTGTGAACTGAAACCCTAATTTTGTGAGGAAAATTTGGTCTATTTAGATTTAATATCCTTTTGTATTGCTTTATTGTATTTGAATTTTTGTTGTTGTTGTTACACCTTCAGGGTCTACTAAAAGAAGTTTAAGTGTTTGATATGATCACTTGCTAAATCAATAAAAAAGTGCATTTTTAAAAAGATTAGAAATTGGAAATCTCATAACAGGGCCAGAAACAATAAAATT
>RCUC01114338.1:0-12760 GCA_003697995.1 Taxidea taxus jeffersonii | reverse complement strand
ATGGTTAAGATGGTCAATTGGTTATGTGTATTTTACCACCATTTAAAGTGTAATTCAATTAAAATTTTAATTTTAATTAAAAGCTACCAGTTACAAGTAGCAAAAAATTACACATCAGCTTTCTAGACAAATTGGTAAACCAAAAGTAGTTTAAAAAATAAGATTCATAGAAAGACCTGAAACAGAGTGAACTATGCATCATCGTTTTAAGTGAAAAAGTATAAAAGCCTCTTAAGTTTGTTATTTTCCTGGTTAAAAATTTTTTCATAAAAATATTTGAAACTGATCAAGTTTTACTCCTGAAAAATAAAATATATAATTAATGTATTTCAGAAATAAATATTACTTATTTATATGAAAATAAAAATGGTTACTTTATTTTTCAAATAAATATTTATTAAATAAAATTTGTATACCTTACCTCAATGCTCTTTCAATTTTTAAAATCTCACACATATGCAGACTCATAGGTGATTCAGTCGGTTAAGCATCTGCCTTCGGCTCAGGTCATGATGATCCCATGGTCCTGGAATCGAGCTCTGCATCCAGCTCTCTGCTCAGCGGGGAGCCTGCTTCTCCCTCTGCCTGCTGCTCCCTGCTTGTGCTCACTCACTCTCTCTGGCAAATAAATAAATAAAATCTTAACAAAAAACCACACACACATATATTTGTAATAAAACAAAACTTTCCCATTTATCCCATGGAACTATGGATTAAAGTTATAAACCATGAAAAGAACTTGCTTCATTTGAGAACAGTTGTCACGACTGTTTCAAGGAAAAGGCAAATTAGATCATTTTTTTCATCCTTGCACCTTCACCCCCAACTGGCTTAACTCTCAGGGTTCTAGAAGTGCAAGATCAGGTTCTGTTTTAAATTTGCATATTTTGTTCATCATGTGTTTTTTGCATTAGTTTTTATTTTTTTAATATTGCATTACTATTATTTATCTTGATTACTGCGTGTTCTGGTGCCCTTAGATTTTGTGCCTGAGGCAAGCACATCATTTGCCTCACCCTGCTCCTGGGCCAGCTCCATTGTATGGATGTGCCAGAGCTGGTTTATCCAACTGAAGAATTTTGCATCGTTTCAAGTTTGGGGTAACTATGAATAAAGCCACTATAAATGTGCATGTTGAGATTTTTGTGAGAACTTGTTTTTATTTCATTTGAATAAATGTCTGGGCATGGAGTTCATTGTATAGGAAATATACATTTATCTTAATTTTTAAAAAATTTTTAAGGATCTTATTTATTTATTTATTTATTTGACTAAGAGAGAGGGAACATTGGCAAGGGGAGTGAGGGTGGGAGAAGAAGGCTTCCCCCTAAGCAGAAAGCCCGACATGGGGCTCGATCCCTGGACCTTGGGATCATGACCTGAGCCTGAAGGCTGATGCTCAGTGACTGAGCCACCCAGGTGCCCCATACATTTACTTTGATATGAGACTGCCAGTCATTTCCCAAACTGGCAATAACGTTTTTCATTCTCACCAACAATTTATGAGGGTTTCAGTTGCTCTGCATCCTTGTCAGCCCTTGGTATTGTCAGGTTGTTGTTGTTGTTTAATCTGAGTCATTGTAATAGGTGTACAGCAGTATCCTGCTCTGGCTTTTCTCTTATGCTTATGAATTAGCCATGTAATGTTTTATACCATGTGACAATTAAGACCATGACATATGTATGTATTTTGAAAATGATAGATTTAAAAGGCAAGATACTGAATATCATGGACTATGATCATTTTGTGTAAATAAATATATGTATACATAATTGAAAGAATACATAAGAAATGTTAACCACGATTCCCCTAGAGGAAGAAGACAAGACTTTTCCTTAATTCCTTTTGGACAGTTTAAATATTTTTATAAGCATGTGTTACTTTAATGGTTAAAGTACTGTTTAAAAAACTAATAAAACCCATGTCTCTTATGGGAAAATATAATTTAAAAATCATCCCAAAACACAAAAAAACCTGAGAAGGTTGCTCACCTCTGGAGCGCCAACCAGTCACACTCCTAACCCGGACTCTTAGGGCCACGGAGGCACAAGCAGAGAAGCAATGGGATCTCAAGAAATCTCAAGTTGGCTGTAGATAGTTATCGCTTCCGGAAGCTGCAACCTGGGAGAATGGCTCCTCGAAGGTGTGCCAAAGCATCCTCACCCGTGCTGAGAAAGGAAGGGCAAGGGGAAGGGCCCTTACAACCAAATCTGCCTTTTTTTTTTTTTTTAGATTTATTTATTTGAGAAAGAGAGAAAGAGAAACGGGGGAGAGGGAGCAGAGGGAGAGAATCTGAAGCAGACTCCCCACTGAGCTTGGAGACCAACGTGAGACTTGATCCCAGGACCCATGAGATCGTGGCATGAGTAGAAACCAAGGGTCTGTGGCTCCACGGACTGAACCACCCAGGAGCCCCCTGCCCCTTTCTATCTAGAAAAGCAGAAGCTGTTCCACCAACCTCCCCTAGAAGACTTTCTCTTATAGCTTGGGGGCTAAAACCAAACCATGAGGCCGCCCCTCACTGCCAGGGAGACTCGGCACTTGGACTCAAGGACAGCCAGAGGGTCTGCCTAGAAGAGTGGTACACATCACACATGCTGGGAAAAGTGGCTTTGGAGTGCTAAGAATACCTAAAATATGGCTCCTTAAATGCCGATTTACAAATAACATTGTCAAAGTAGTAAGAAAGGAAAAAAAAAAGGTGCGCCAAAGAAACACAGAGTAAAGAAAACACCTCTTCAGGACACTAAGTGCAATTTTCCTTCTCAGAAAGATTTGAGGAAAATCACATTTTTGTCATAGTCATAGTTGTTACCCTACTCCAGACCCTCTCCCTTTCTGCTACTTTGTCAGAGAATAAGACCAGTAGATAGGGTTACCTAAAGTGAAGAATGTGATAATTCCTGCACATGAGCAAAAGCCTGCTGTGTTCACACTGTGCTAGGCTTTGAGGAGCTTTCATTCCACATGGAGAAATAAGAGCTCTTAAACATTTGTTTATACAATGTATAAACAACTGTTTATACATTAAACAAATAGAGAAATATGCCTGTTGATCATGAATCCTGTGCCAGACCTGGAGTTCAAGCCACAGGAGGTTAGGATATAAACAGCAAACAGCCACCAAGGCTGCGGCTCCTCAGCAAATTCTCCTCACAGGGGAGTTTTGAGTTTTTCTGATGGAGTCTGTGTCACCTTTCTTTCCAGAACGATATTTGTCCCAATTCCATAAGACAAGGAGAGAGATATTTTCAACTTCTTTCTGCCACCAGCTCCCCTACAAGAAAACTACAAGTAAGTACTCTTCCAGGAACAAAACGGGGATAAATCCTCCTTCAACTTTATCCTTTTTTTCTTTTGGAATTAGAGCTTCTGAAAAAGAAAAAAATAAAGTACTTCCTTAAAACAGAAGCTGGCCAAAAAAGGTTTGTCCGGGATTTTTTAGTTGGGTGTGCACGGGTGAATAGTTTTCAAATAATTTGTTCCGGAGAGGTGAGCCTTCTTTTGCTCTGGGATAGTCACATGAGTGGCCTTTTTAGGCAAATAAATACAGAGCAAGAAAGCAGGCATTGTCCTGGGATTAGGATAGAACTCAAGCTTTTGTGTCTCAGTCAAGTCTGAGATCCTTGTGACATAAAATTCAACACAGAGAATACAGTGGGTCAATTTGAGTACCTCAGTCCAGGGTCTTCGGGGAGTCCAGAAAGTGGTTTAATCAACACCAGTTTGCAGATATGTGAAGAAAGGGAGCTATCGAGGTGGACCAGGATGACTCTGAAATTAACTCTAGGGTCACAGAGGTCTCAAAGCATGAGGGGAGCTCAGGTCACTGGCCCCAGAGTGAGCGGGGAAAGAATGCATTAAACATAGATCTTACTAGAAGCTGGAATGCCTCCTGGCCGGCCAGCAGGACAAGGGGCTTGCGATCCAGAAACAAGAACTGAGCACAGACTTCCTAAGGGAGGTAACTACATTAGGACCCAGAACCGAGGGATGGGATTCTCCCCACTCCCAAAGAACTGAGGTGCCAGGTGTGGAGCAGAAAGTACCATTTCAGAGGGGACTGTCATCACCTGCAGATTGGGGAGGATTTGTTTTCTCTATAACAGGCCGGTGGAGATGGGAGTAGGGTGGATGGCAACAGCTGATATATTACTTAAAAGTTAGACAAAGGCTCTTTCCAGATTTTAGAAGTACGATGGTGTGGCGGGGGTAGGGGAGTGGGTGGGGGAGTTGTTTCAACAATTTACAGAGAGGACCCTGAAAGGGGGCTATTAGACTTCCTGTTAATCTGGCCACTGAGGTTCTCAAGTGCTCTTACACGCAATATGAAACTCAAAAAGAATGTGACCAGCTGTACTCAAATCTCTGGAGCAGGTAAATCCAATCACACATAGAGCATATGTTTTTTATCTGAAACAATATTTGAAGCAACAGCAGAGGCATTATAATTCAGTGGTTGAAGACAAAGGCTCAGAACCATACATGCTGAAACCAAGTTCTAGTTCTGCCACTTATTTTGGAAGTCATCCCAGGAAACATCAGGTGGGGAGTGAGGAAATAAACTAAGAAAAGGAAGGAAGCTAATGAAGGGCATGTTATCAAGCCATCTGTCACAGGGGGCAACTGGAGCAGAATCTTGCTGGGGAACCCTAGCAGACAGAACAGAGATTACCTCAGAGTTGTCTCAACCCAGGGCTAGGAAGCTAGGGTATTTATCCACCAACCACTGGCCATCATTGCTTCAGAGCAGCTCCTGGGGTGGGGGAGGGCATTAACCCCCTGGCCCTCTGGCTTGCCACAGTGCTGCTAGCACATTCCCAGGACAAGAACAAAGCCCTCAGGCAGAGAATCTCAGCTGTTCACAGTAAGCAGGCTTGAGCACAGAAAGAAGAGTGCCAGGTGGGTAGACTGATGGGCCACTGGCCGTCAGTCACACAGGATAATAAGGTTCACCCTCGTGTAATTCAGAAAGCACTTGCAGAGACATTATCACATTTTACCTTCAGTACCAACCTGAAAGATAGAGCTTTATTATCTCCATTTTCTTATAAGGAATGAAACAGAGGATACAAGATGTTAAATGATGCGTCAAAGTCCTACAGTTAATGGGCACAGCAGGAATTGAACCCAGATTTTCTGTTTCCAAGCACCATTTAAAAAAAAATCAACTACAGCAAGCCACCTCATAAGGGAGCTTTAAAGGATGGAAAACTATTTGCCCATCAGAATAGCTGAGCCACCCCCAGGCCTAGCAGCATGAGTACTATGAAAGAATCCCCACCCCCACCACCACCTGGAGGGCTGCTGAAGTAGAGTCCATGGTAGAATAGGAAGAGGAAGAAACTATTTAAAATCTGGGCTAATACTATGTTTTGTGACAATGGATGGTGAATTCCAGAGGGATTCATAGAAGGGTTTTCAAAGTTGGGGTTGGGGAGAGGAGGTGAGATAGAAGAGACAAAGGTAGAGTCCACAGAGCCCTGTACAATTCCTAGACTTGCCTCCTCTCCCACCCCCTTACACACCACTCCCATCATACTGACTTCCTTCCTGTTCCATGACTGCTCCAACTCCTTCCCTGCACAGGGTCTTTGCACTGGCTGTTCCTCTGCCTGCAGTGCTCTTCCTCAGATAGCCACTTGGCTGTACCCAAGACTTCATTCTAGTCCTTGTTCAAATCATTCTTTCTCAAGAAGGCCTAACCACTCTGCTACTCTATCCAGTCCATACCGTGTCCTGACCATGCACCTAACCTCCCACTCTGGATCCCCTGCTCTGATTTTTCTTTTTTCCCATAACATTTACTGCTTTCTGACTTCCTATATGGTTCCTTATTTACTGTATGTATTGTGTGTCTCTCCTTGTTAAAGCATAAACTCCAGAACGACATCTCTGTTTTGTTCACTGATGTGTCGCAAGCACCTAGAACAGTACCTGGCCCCGTGGTGAGTGCTCAATGAACACTGAGAAATGAGCGAATGAATGCCAACACTCCTAAGCCCACAAAGGAACAATAGGTGTACCATTCCAGGCCTTCACCATAACTTAATGCCCCCGGCTTCCAAGGAGGGAAGAGGCTCCGTCTTCTCCCTTCTCTGTCACCCCACCCCCACCCCACATTCCCCGCTCCACTAGGTCTCGATCTTTCCTCCCCTCCTTGACCAAGCAACCAGACCTTCCACCTGGTGAAAGTGGGCATTTTCTTCTCGGTTGACTTTCAAGTATTAGTGCTTTTGTTGCCAAGGAAAACATATGACAATGGTTTATTTGATAACTGTATGTCTCCTTCCCTTTTCTCTGGACACAGTAGAGGCCATGAACCATATTTTGCTCTCAATCATATATGTCAAAAAAAAGAGGGGGTAGGATCTATTAAATAGTCAGCATTAGGTCTGGACACTGCCCTTACATTGTCAACACCATATTTACTTTGACATATTTCCAGTGTCTGAAAACATTTGCTCTAGTTCCAACAGTCAAGGTTAAGAGATAAGTATCTGAATGAGACAAGAGGATGGAAACCAGCCCAAACTCAAATGCTAGAGAAAGGACAGAGCTAACAGAATAACAAAATCTTACTCTAGAATGAAATCAGCGGGGGGGGGGGGTGTGTTTTTTTTTTTAAGCATTTAAATAATTCGAATATGTAAGCTGAGAATTAAAATTGTACTTAAGTTCTTGGAGGAGCATTTCAGATTCTGATGCCCCCTGCTAAGTGCTGTGGTATGCAGTCTGAAATTTGATTTGACTGATAAATAACTAGTTCCATGTCCTACACCTAAAATAATAAGCAATTAAATATAAGAAGAACATAGGAAATACACAATAGGGGAAAATCCTCAGTAACACTCACTTTCAGTCTTAAAGAGTATAACCTGCTGTACAGAGAACAAGAGGAAGAGAAAACCCAATAGGACCCAAAGAAGTCAATGGCAGGGCCCTGTCAGCTGTTCAAATATGGACAGACTGCTCACTAATCAGAAAGGTCATCATGTTTTGTTCTTCCAATCAAACCCCTAAGGATAGAACAGCTCAACATCCAGTATTCAGTTTCCCCTTCCATTCGATCATCCATCTATCCCAACATTCTGGGGGTTCACAAAAGGACCAACCAAATAAGCTTTAAGTTATTGAAAAAGAAAAAACGGAAGGGCAGCCCCTCACACAAGGAGCTCCCAGCAGACTAGGGAAGACTCTCAGGGAAAGCTTCACAAAAAGGCAGCCGGGCTGAGAACCAGTGGCTTGTTTGCAAAGCCTGAATCAGAGCAGATGAAAAGGTACACACTTCAGTATTGCTGCAGGAACATTGCCCTGTCGAAGCCACATATTTACAGAACCCTCCTACACCTTTATTTATTTTGATCAGATCACTTCTTTTTTGGCTGTTTTTTGTCTGTTTCTGGTTTTGCTTTGGTTTTTTTTTTTTTTTTTTTTGGCTAGTTTCATAAAGTACCATCAGCAGAATGAAAGAAGGCATGTCTTTTTATTCTCCCCCTTGAATTTTATTTTCTTTTATCACCTCCGTGAAACAAGTAGGATTTTCAAACTTGGCTCTGAATTGTAATGATACCAAAATAGTCCAGAAACTGTTCCATGAAGGAACTGCCAGTGGTATAGACAAGAAAACTGATGTCCAGAAGCTTGCTCAGTGTCCCCCACTGACAAAACGTGGCAAGATTTTTTTACCTCTTTGCTTCCACATAATCTAGAAAAACTGACAGAAATTTCTACAGTGTTGCCTTGTGCTCAGAATGGTGACATATGAAACCATTAGAAATGACTGAATCAGATGAAGTGCTAAATTCTACTCCTAAAACCAATATTACACTACATGTTAACTAACCAGAATTTAATAAAAACTGAAAACAAAACAACAACAACAAAAAGAAAGGACAGAGACGGACCCTGTCCAGAGGGTACATAGTCAGCTCCTGTGAGGAACATAGGCATGTGCAGAGGAGGTCACAGTGACAAGTGCAGTTTTTGAAAGAAAAATCTTATGATGTAAGAAAGTAGCCAGCACTTGACCTACTTAGTTTATGCTTAAAATTGTACTGGGAGCTTTTCTACCAGACTCTAAAAGCATTAAGGAAGGCATTATAACAATACTTCATCTAAGGGTCCCTGGGTGGCTCAGTCAGTTAAGCATCTGCTTTCAGCTCAAGTCATGACTTCAGAGTCCTGGAACTGAGCCCAGGTTGTGCTCCCTGCTCAGCAGGGAGTCTGCTTCTCCCTCTCCTTCAGCCCCTCCCCCTGCTTGTGTTCTCTCTCTATCTCTCTCTATCTCTCTCAAATAAATAAATATAACCCTAAAAAATACTTCATCTAAGGCTTCCCCCATATTTGGAGTTAATCTGACAATAAATGGGGACTTGATTGCTACTTTAGAAATGGATGACAGGGGCGCCTGGGTGGCTCAGTGGGTTAAACCTCTGCCTTCAGCTCAGGTCATGATCTCAGGGTCCTGGGATCGAGTCCCACATTGGGCTCTCTGCTCAGCAGGGAGCCTGCTTCTTCCTTCTCCTCTCTCTCTGCCTACTTGTGATCTCTCTATGTCAAATAAATAAATCTTTAAAAAAAAAGAAATGGATGACAAACAAACCCCTTGAGTGTTTGCAATAAAACCTATATCCTTATTATGATGGACTCTATGGCCCTCATGGCATGATGGGGTCCTTCTTGGCCCCACCTCACAGACTAGTTTCTGGCCGTGCAGCTGTTCTTCCTGTTTCTGGACTGCACAAAGTACTAGCCTGCTTAGGTCATGGAGTCTTTCCAAATACTGATAATCCCAACTGCCATTTCTCAATCATGTCACCACTGCTGTTTGGGGCCTGAAACTTTCTTTGCTCGGGGGGCTTTCCTTTGCATAGTAGGAGGTTTAGCAGCATCTCTGGCTTCTACTCACTAGGTGTCACCAGTACCACCAGCCCCCTACCTGCCTCCAAACAGTCCTCTTCCCCCTGCATGGCCAGTTGTGACAAGCAAAATATCTGTACATTGCCAAATGGCCCCCAGGGGCAATATTGCTCCCAGTGGGACACCATAGCTCTAGGTGGTTCCCGCTCATCTTTAAGGTTCCAACATAAATGTTACCTCCCCTAGGAGGCCTTCCCTTATGACCTAACGTAAAGTAAATCCTTTTATTACTCTCTCACACATCACTCCAGTCCTTTCCTCGATAGACATTTGGACAGTTTATGATTACATACATATTATCTTATTTCCTTGTTCAATGTCTATCCAACACATTTTATTGGAAGTCCAGTGAAGGCTATGACTATGCATATTTCATTTTTTTATCATGCATGCAACAGCTGGCACACTGCATGACTCACAAAGATGTTTGGTTAAAACTGGCTAAGTAAGTTTATTATACTAACACCAGAGGATTGTGAGGTCAGATTTACTTTGTATCCAAAGTCCCTAGATAGACCCAAATCTATACAGAACTATACTATAGGATGTAGGATAAGTAACTGCTTTATGATTACAGCATTTATTAAATGCCCCTTATGGAAGGACCATTAGGTATAAAATTAAGCAGCTTTTATACTTTGGGCCCAGAGAGACTTGGCTCCAAAGCCCAGCTCTGCCACTTACCAGCACAAGTTAATCACTTCCCTTCTTTGATCTCCAGTTGTCTGCTTTGGGAAATAGGGACAATAGTACCTGCTTCAGGGGCACCTGGGTGGCTCAGTCAGTTAAGCGTCTGCCTTTGGTTCAGGTCATGATCCCAGGGTCTTAGGACTGAGCCCCAAATCGGGCTCCCTGCTCAGCAGGGAGTCTGCTTCTCCCTCTCCCTCTGCCCCTCCCCACACTCATGGTCACATGTGCGCTCTCTCTCTCAGACAAATAAATAAAATCTTAAAAAAAAATAGTAACTACTTCAATAGAGTTGAATGCAATGCAATCACACTCAGCAATTGCCATTCAGCATTCAACTGGCCAGCTAAGTTCCAGCAGCCAACCCAAGGTGACTAGAGACCCTGAAAATGGGTAGTTCACATTCCTGCCCCTACCCTGGTATGAAGTATGCCCCAACCCAGCCTTGAGCCCAACACATGCAATCTGTCTCTACCCACAGTCATCTTTGTTATTGGCTTTTGCACAAATTTCTTGGCTTACACCCTACTTCCCTTTCCAGGACAAACTTTCCCCTGAGACCCACCCATTTTATTAGGGCTCAAACATTCTCCTAGTTATTTCCAGCCTCCTCTCCATGCCAATAACCATAGTTGATCCAACCCAAACCACGGCAACAATTATAACATCAACACCACCTAGAAACTCCCATGTGACCCCCATCTAGTCATCAGACCAAATGCTGGCCAGACTGGCCTGATTTGAGTCTGAATTTCCCTCTGGAGAGTAGAATGTTGACTGCTGAATGAATCACACTGCAAAGTGGAATAGACTTGAGCAAAAAGCACATGGGTTATTTGGAGAGAGAAAGAGGGACAGGATATATGGCTGGAAATTCCTAAATCAGAGCCCCGTGAATATTTTCCTGCTTTGTCCCCACTCCCAATGTACAGCAAAGGTCCCAGATGATGACAATATCTATGGCATATCTATGACAAAGTCTTCAAAACACACCTATAGGCTTGAAAAGAGCTAAACATAGCTATAACTATTCCTATATTTCTGAAAAATCCAGTTCTTATCAAGATTGTGATTAACCACCTCTGAGTGCCCTAATTTAGTGGTCCGGCATGGTTTTAGCAAACTCTTCCTGACATTTAATATCACTAGGTGGGGCTGACATAAGCTAGTAAAAATTTAAACCCTTTTCTGATTGAGCAACATGTTGGTGCCAGTGAGAGAGAACCTATTGACACATCTGGCTTACTAGGCTAGAGAGCAAAGAAAGAGAATCATTGTCCTTGGCTTCTAGTTAACATTTTTTCCTCTGTAGCTCCAGGGTCAGCAAACTTTTTCTGTTAAGGATTCAGTTAATAAATATTTTAAGCTTTGCTGTTCACATATAGTTTCTGTTCCTTCTTCTCCTTCTCCTTCTTCTATTAAATCTTCTATTAAATCTTTACATGATTTAAAAACCATTCTCAGTCCCTAGGCCATACAGGAATAGCCTATGGTGTCCCACAGCCCATAGTTTATTGATCCCTCTCCAAATCGACAACTCACAGGTATCTGAGTAGCAGCCTTCAAATGGACACTTTAAGACAAAGTCCATTTTTTTAAATTTGGGATATTGTGCTCATTGGTAAAATTTCAGTTATCCTTGAATAAGGTTCCTGGCACTTATAAAAACTCCCAAGTTATTGGTAATTGATTGAGCTTATACTCTAGACTTGTGCATTTTACTACATGAAAGTTATATCTCAATTTTTTTAAGTTTTAAAATGTTATTCATGTATATTTATTTAATATGTTTGTGTCTATGTTGCTCTCCTTTTTGACTTTTTTAAAAGTAATCTCTATACCCAACATGGGACTCAAACTCATGACCCCATGATCAAGAGTCAGATGCTCCCCTGACTGAAACAGCCAAGTGCCCCTCTTTTGCTTACCTTTTTATTTTTAGAACCACATCCAACTTGAAGTAGGCACTCATTTACTGTGTGTTACAGAGAGAAGAAGAGAGACAGGAGGATGGATGACGGTGAGTGGAGGCATAGAGGAACATTATGAACACAATAACCCAGGACCATAAACTCAGATGAGTCATAATAGAACCACCAGATTGCTTGAGAAACACCTGTTACATAGACAAAACAAGGCACCTGTGGATGTCTGATTCAAGTACACAAATAAAATTATTCTGTGAAAATCATAGAATTGCTGGGTCTGTGGTTACAAGGGGTCTTGCAAGTCATGCAGTGCAGCATAATGGGGGAATCCCTGACAGACTTATCAGGAGAATGACTTTAGAAGTTATAACCAACTAGTCAGAAGAGATCTCAAAAATTCAATTGGATATCATCTCCATAAGCACACTTGTTCTATGACAGTCCATAAAATTTGGGCAACAGCTGAGTAGTTTGTAAAAGACATTTGTTCACAAATCATAAGAGTGAAGAAAAGAGGGATGGCAGATTTTCCTGCGGAGAGAATTAGAAGTCTGAGGACTAAGTGACCTCGTGCCTTTGGAAATCACAGAGTCAATGATAAAGCTACAAAATCAGATTCAGTGTGACCCATCAAGTTTGCCATAAAGAGTATACAGTAAGCCTCCTGGCTGATATTTCCAGGCAGTAAGCAACACCAGGCAAGCTGAGACAGTTAACTTCCAAATTGTATGGGTCAGTGAAATTCTTTCCATGGGGAAGAAGTACCTTTCCACTCCAGGAAGATTCAGAATCAAGCACAGAACTATTTAAGATAACCAAAGTCATAGCTTGCTCTACTAAGACTAGAGTGTGTGTGCAAATTTAGCATTTTCTGTATTAAGATTATTTACAAGAAATAAGTCTATCAGTGTCAACCTTCTAATTAGAATTTAAATTTGGAATTTGAGAAACAAGACAGAGTATCATAGGGGAAGAGAGAATAAAATGAAACAAGAAGAAACCAGAGAGGGAGACAAACCATAAGCCACTCCTAATCTCACAAAACAAACTGAGGGTTGCTAGGGGGTGGGGGATAGGGAGAGGGTGGCTGGGTGATGGACACTGGGGAGGGTATGTGCTATGTGTAGTGCTGTGAATTGTGTAAGACTGATGATTCACAGACCCGTACCCCTGGGGCAAATAATACATTATATGTTAATAATAATAATAATAATAATAATAA
>ML098488.1:30955-46722 GCA_003697995.1 Taxidea taxus jeffersonii | reverse complement strand
ATCTTTAAAAAATACAAAGAAATACATTGCGCAGAAACATGTAATAAGTTATATGATTTTCTTCTTTTGTAAAGTGACAGCAGGTAGCCTTCTTTTCACTGTGTTGCTGGTCACTTTAGCTCTTATGGACACTTATTCTGATGCTTTGAGCCTCTTTGGAAGATCACATGCATGTAGATGTGAAGACTGATGACTTTTTTGTCAATCACCTTAGGTAACAAGAATGACAGGGATACTGCTTGTCTCTTCTGAAGGAGCAGGTCAGAGAGCAGAGAATGCGCGTGGACCTAGGCCCACGGAGGGGGAGCGGCAGGAGCTCAGGCGCCCCTCTGGGATTCAGGGGCAGCGGGAGCCGACCCAGGGACGGAATGCTTATATGGCTCCCCTATTCTATTGCAGCGTGGAGAAAGTTTTCAAACCCCGTGTATCTGGTTCCAGTGTGTTTTCAAATGTTCATTGTAAAAAAAAAAACATCTTCCTTAAGGAAATGAGTTTAGACCATGTTGTAACTCTTAGGGGCTAGTCTCTGCCATGTACAGCGTGTTGAGAGGTAGTGTTTAATGACGGCATGCAGGCTTATTTTTATAGCTGCTGTAAGTGCAGACCGGGAATATTGAGAAGAATTGAGGCACTGGATGCCCAGTTGCCAAGACACTTTTTTTTCTTATTGGAAAAAGAAAGTTATGTGTGCAGAAGTTAAGCATTTTGAGTCTCTCTAAATAAGGTTGTGCTGTGTTCTGGAATATTGAAAAAAGACACCAGAAAAATACTTGTTTCCATTTGTATTCACAGAGAGCTGCTCCTGGAACATCTAAAGAGCAGAGCCAAGGAGGCACAGGGACTCCTTTATTCTGATCAAGAAAATTGGTAAATAAAAGGCAACTCTTGGCTGCAATGTCTTTTCCATATTGTTGTGCAGTGGAAGGAGTGTGGGCTGTCATCCTAAGAGCAATAATCACTAGGAGTACTTGTCAGAGTTCCAACCATGAAAATAACAGTTATTTATAAAATATTTACTGTGTGACAGACACTGTCCTAGGAATACTGGTATTAAACTCACGTAAGCATCCTTCCAACACTGTGAGCTAGTCATTACAAGTTTCCCAAATGTACAGATGATGCAACTGGGGGCAAAGGGTTTAAGAAACTTCCCGGTCCCACATCTAGCCCAGGAGGTTCTAGAGGCTCACCCAGCAATTCAGTCCTAGCTTGAATTTTTCAGTTATATTTTTCTGTACCAACCAACTTCCGCTTCGATTATGCTGCGGTAGGAAACAGCCTGCTATCTCAGAAGATTTCTAGAACAGCAATGCTTACTTCTTGCTCCTGGCCTTGTTGGATACAGGCCAGCTTCAGCTCTGCTCCAGGTCTTCTTCTGGGACCAGGCTGAAGGGGCAGCCATTATCCCAGTCTCAAGGTAGAGAGGAGAAAAGTGCAGACAGGATCATGCAGTGCTGTTAAAATTCAAATGTGGCATATGTCACTGCTCCCATGCTCCATTGACAGGAGAAAGTTAATGGAAAAGGTTTAGTATTCTAACAGAGAAAGGCAGGCAGCAATTGGAAACAGTAACACGATTTATGGCATGCGGTTCAGCTTCTCCGTTCCTTTACTTTCTGTCGCTCTGGGTCCTTACTTTTAGTGCATTTATCTTGCAAGATGTGTTTAACTAAATTTGAAAATCCAACTTGAGATCTCTTAAAAAAAAAAAAAACCAACATGTAGGTGTTTATATTTATTTGGAGGTTTAGTGACCATTTTGTGCTTTCGCTTTGTCATGTGCTTCTTCTCACCTCTTTGTTCTCTTCTCTTGTAGAGGTTCTCAGACTTCACTGTGCTTTAGAATCACCTGGAGTGCCTCCTAAAGTGGATCCTTGAATTAACACCCAGAGTTCCTGATTAAGCAGGTCTGGGGTGGGACCTGAGAATTTGCATTTCTTATCTGTTCGCAGACACAGAGATGTTGCTGGTTCAGAACCACACCCTTTGATGGTATCCACTGTATTGGCTTTATTGTTCCCCTTCCCCAGGTGTAAGAAGAAACATAATGATCTTGAAATCCTTAAAAAGTTGCTCCTCATCTTTGTACCAAATTATTTTTCAACACTCTGTTTGCAACTTATCTTAAGTCTATTTTTCAAGTCTCATAATAATTATTATTCTTAGCATTTTATATCAATGCTACTTCAAATTTATTTATTTATTTGTTTGTTTTAGTATGTTCAGTTAGGCAACATATAGTACATCGTTAGTGTTTGGTGTAGTGTTCAAAGATTCATTATTTGCATCTCACACCCAGTGCAACTTATTTATTTTTTAGTCAACATCTATTGAATTTGCACTATGTGCCAGGGCTTTTCAAGTATTGACTTGTTTACCTCCATAAAAAGCCTATGATGTAACTGCTGATATTTTTAAAATTCTCACTTTACATGTGGAAACAAGCACAGAGAGGTGCAGGAATTTACTCTTGGCTATGCAAGTTGACTCCCACGCCAGCGTCCTTAACCATTCTACCATCCTGCCTCTCCCCGCCCACACTTTCTGTTTTCAGTTTCCTTCTCCCTAAACAATGCATTTTTATACTTTCTGTGAAAAACTGAAGTTAATAAAGTGAAGACAGAAAGATGATTTCGGAAATAAAAAACTAAGGAGATTATCTTTCTGTCTTCACTCTTGAGTAATAATTTATCTTGACAGTTATTTTTCTCCAGAAATATGAAAATATTTTTCTAGGGTCTTCTGCCTATTGTTGTTAATATTGAGTCATCTATTCATCCATCATTTCTTTTTAAAAGGAGTCTGGTTTTCTTTGGGCTTGCTATTTTTGCGTGGAGCCCGACGTGGGGCTTGAACTCACGACCGAGATCAAAACCTGAGGTGAGATCAAGAGTTTGATGCTTAACCAACTGAGCCACCAGATGCCCCTCTTTGAGCTTGCTATGACTATTGTTTTACTTTACACTTAATTTTGCATGTTCACCATAACATGTCTATTTGTTGGCTTGATGGAACTCTAGAAGACACAGGTCTTTCTTCATTTCTGGGGTCTTTTCAGATACTATTATTTTGAGTTTGCATCTCTTCTGTTCACTTGTCCTATTCACTTGGACATCCTGTCGGATATACGTTGGGCATTTTCTGGACATTCTCATTCTACCTTTCTTACCTTAGTATCATATCTTAATAGTCTTCTCTCTTCACAGTTTGTGCTGCATTCTTGATTTCTTCAGATTCATCTTCTAATTAACCAGGAATCTCCTCAGATAGCCTAATTTTATTCAATTCCTTCCATTTCGAAGGCTTTAAAAAAATCTAGAAGTACTAGTGGATAATTTTTCAAATGTTGTTTTTATATAATGATGCCCTTCTAATATGATGTCTAAACTACTTATTTTTATTTATTTCAAATATAATTATATTATATATTTTAAAACATTTTCCTGTTTGCAGTTCTTGAGGTGTTAATTTGCCTTTTTAAAAATCAGCTGATTTCCTCTCAGAGTGATTCATTTATGTGGTTTTTTAAAAAAGATTTTATATATTTATTTGACAGACAGAGATCACAAGCAGGCAGAGAGGCAGGCAGAGAGAGAGGAAGGGAAGCAGGCTCCCCACTGAGCAGAGAGCCTGATACGAGGCTTGATCCCAGGACCCTGTGATCATGACCTGAGCCGAAGGCAGAGGCTTTAACCCACTGAGGCATCCAGGTGCCCCTCATTTATGTGTTTTGTACTGCTTTATTGTAAGATCATCTTCAGGAAGTTTTTCTCTCCTCTGGTGATCTCATAGCCTGAAATTCTTCAATCTTCTCAATAAAACTACTTCAACTTTGCATCCTTCAAAGCCCTATAGCAGTGAGCAATTCTGGATGAATTCTGAGTTTAGTATCAGCCTAGGGGGTGCCTGGGTGGCTCAGTGGGTTAAAGCCTCTGCCTTTGGCTCAGGTCATGATCCCAGGGTCCTGGGATTGAGGCCCAAATGGGCTCTCTGCTCAGCGGGGAGCCCGCCCCCCCACCCCGCCTGCCTCTCTGCCTACTTGAGATCTCTGTCTGTCAAATAAATAAATAAATAAAATCTTTAAAAAAAATCAGCCTGGAATTCTTTCCTTATGCAAGTAGTTTACATTCATTCAATAAATGTTGATTAAAATATGTAAGTATCTCTGCACTGTCTTTGTGTGGGGTGAGCCTTTGCTTAGATGACCCTTTTCCACCCTAACTCTGAAACAGATGTCAGCCCTTCTCATTCACTGCTTTCTCAGGGCATTGAGCCAAGGGGGGCTACTCCTTCCTCAAGAAGGGGAGAGCAATGCGGAAGCCAGATTTTATGAAAGGAATTCAAGCCCCCAGCACCCACTCATGTTGATGCAATGTCAATGTCTATTTCCTGCCCTAATCATGTTTACAACTGTGTGTATGTGTGTGTGTGTCTCCTTCATTCAGGCCATAACTCTGGAATCTTTTGTCAGATTTGGATAGTTCTCAGCCATGTTCACTTCAAATATTCCTTCTGCACAATTTTTTTTCTTTCTTCAATTTCTGAAATTCCAGTGACGTGCATGTTAGGGTTTTTCTCTGTACGTATCCATATTTTAATCTTATCTAATTTTTAAAAATTATTTCTCTGTGTTTATTTTAGGTATTCCCAGTAGCCAGGTTTCAATTTACTAGTATACTCTTCAGCTATTTTTAACAGATATTAAATCCATTTATCAAATTCATATGTTCATTTGTAAGATTTCAGAATTTCCATTTGATTCCTTTTTGTATGTTACGGTTCTCTGCTGAAGTTTTCCATCTTGTCAGTCATATTTTGAGCATCTTAATTGCCATTACTTTAACTCCCATATTGGTCTGTTGGTTAACTCCAATGTTGGATAATGTACAGTCCTGCTTCTACTGATTATTTTCTTCTCTTGTCTTCTTTATTTGGTATGATTGCTAATATTTGATTGAATGATCAAAAGTATACCTGAAACAGGGCGCCTGGGTGGCTCAGTGGGTTGGGCCTCTGCTCATGTCATGATCTCAGGGTCCTGGGATCAAGCCCCGCATCGGGCTCTGTGCTCAATGGGGAACCTGCCGCTCCCATCTCTCTGCCTGCCTCTCTGCCTACTTATGATCTCTTTATTTGTTTATAAATAAATAAATCTTTTTATTTATTTATTTATTTAATTAACATATAATGTATTATTAGTCCCAGGTGTACAGGTATGTGAATCGCCAGGTTTACACCCATCACAGCACTCAGCATAGAAATAAATAAAATCTTACAAAAAGAAAAAGTATACCTGAAACACTATAGAGACGATTCGAGGATCTGAATGATGTTATCTCTGTCCATACAGGGTTTAGTTCACCTTCTCACAAGTGGTCAGAGACATATCAAGCTCCTCCAGTCTGTGGCTCAGCTGATTCAAATCTAGGTTTCTGTCTCTGTCAGGACTTACATTCACTTCTGCCTTATCTATGGGGTAAAACACTTCAGGATCCCACAGGAATCCGGGATGTTTACAAGGACCCTAAGGAGGACCCCTCTTCTTTGATGGGCCTTGAAATCCACATTGGACTCCCAGTGTCAGGAGGCTATTGAAAGCTCGTATCAGCCACTTTCGGCCGGGCTTCCTGGCCCCAGTGGTTACTTGCCCATGGGAAGTACCTTATGGCGCAGAGACGAATGACAGGCTCACTTGCCTGTGCTTCCTTCTATTCAAGGGCACGTCAAGCAACATCCAGGCATTTCCTGCATTTTTCCTTCCTGTTTAGGACCCCAGGCCTGGCACCGCTCACACTGCTAGAGGGGAGATGACTGGTGTGTTACCTACTTTCTGTAGCAGATTTTGTATAAACAGAACCTGAGACCCTTGTTCGAGGCAGGAGGCATCTTGATCTCTCCTAACACTTCTAGCTCAGAGACAGGAACTCTCATTTACGAGTATATTAAGGTCTCTGACTTACCCAGAAGTAATATTCCTTATATTTTTTTGACATATATATCAATTTTTGTATACAAAAGAAATCACCCAACTGTATTTCTTTAAGGAGAAGGGAATTTTAAAGGAAAATTTCAGAAATTTTTGTTCAACATGCTGTTTGTCACATTGCTTAATTACCTAAGGACAACAGATAATAGGTACAAAGATGTTGATTCTCCGTTCCTATTCTTGGAAAGAAAATTCATTACGTAGTGGTTTCTGGGCATCTAAGCTTCATGTAGGGGTCTCTCTAAAGGTGTGTCCCATGAAGAATTCTCTTAGAATTAGTTGTCAAATTTTATTATTTTTTTAAAAAATTCTAATTATTGGAATTGCACTGCACAAATAAATGAATATGGGAAGATATGACATCTTTTATATTGTATAAAGGTTTATATATTCGTTGTTTAGGTCCTGCACACTTCTCAGATAGTCTACTCTTAACAATTTTATGGCAATTTTTGTCACTGGAAAGAAAGTAATTTGTTTCCATTTCCTTTTTGAGATATGTATTGTTTCTTTGTAAGGAAGTCCTTAACTTCTGTGTATTGATTTTTTTAAAGATTTTATTTATTCATTTGACAGAGATAGAGATCACAAGTAGAGAGGTAGGCAGAGGGAGAGGGGGAAGCACACTCCCCACTGAGCAGAAAGCCTGATGCGGGGCTCAATTCCAGGACCCTGAGATCATGACCTGAGCCAAACACTGAGGCTTAACCCACTGAGCCACCCAGGCGCTCCTGTGTATTGGTCTTTTATCAAGCCACCTTTCTGAACTCATTAATTCAAATCCATTTTCAATTGATTTGTTTTTGCACTTTTAAATTATAGAATCATAGAGTTTGCTATGACTTAACTATTTAATAAACAGTTATGCAGAAAAATTTCCTCACAGCAATACAAATTAATTGCCAAGCTCTGAGAATACTTAGGGAGGCTGATAACTTAAGTTTTCCTTGTCCTAAGAGAAGTGGGCAAAACCCTGGCAGTGAAAGTATGCAACCACAGAATGCAGCCCTACCTAACAGACTCTTTTTCTAATTATTCCCATGGATTTGTGGAAATTCAGTCCATACGATGAAGGGTATCATTTTTTAGATCTCTGACAAGGAGACTTGGTTTATATAATCTGAATTATTCCTCCTTGATAGGACATTTTTATTGTAGGAAAGAAAGGCTTTGAGAAAAGCCTTGTTGTAACTATTTTTTAAATGAATAGAGATTTAGTATTTTCCTCTCTATGATTAGATGAGCCTTTTAAGTTGTGTGAGTGATGGGTATTGAAGAAATACTGGTGTCCTTCTCATGCATAGGGTGTGTACAGATTTTTAGAGGGACACAGTCAGTCTTCTCAAATGGTAAGTTAAGTGGTTAGGAAGAAAAGTAAGGAAATGACGAGGACTCAAGAATATGCCATCTGGATGTTCTGCTCTAATAATATCATATCCAGTGGGATTATGTGCTCAACCTACAAACCATGACTCTCTCTCTCTCTCTTTGGTAAAATTCAACTCATGTTCTCTCAATTTATAGATTTTTAAAATAATGCATATCTGAAATTGGCCAGGGATTTGACCTCGGTATAAGAACCAAGAAGTGAAAAAGAATTTACTACTGTTCTCAATTGCATGAACAGCTATTTTACTACACGTGGGAACAGGCTGTTCTGATAATTCCTGACAAACTATATCTAGGTGCACAGTTAGCCAAAGACAACTTGAGTACTCGGGACTGCTGAATCACAGGCTTGATATTCTACCTACCAGTTGACAAGGGACACTCAATGTACACATTTTCATACCCACATCTCTTCCAATTCTAATCCTTATTCTGGAGATATTAACAAGCCATTTATCTGGTAGAAGGTCATTTAGGTAAACTCTCAATAATGCATGAAGAATACGGCCTTTCATTCCTTTGCTGGAAAAGAGAAAGGAAATGTACCTTTGTTTTGTAAAGAGCAAATACATTGTAATCCTGGTTTGCACCTAACTTACAAATATTCCAAAATTCAGCACAATGACATTTTGAATTTATTTCTTTTTCAGAGTCACCTCAGCTATTACAGTAAATAGGAACGAAAATTTTAAAATGTTTACTAAGACATGAATGTGACCACAGTTGCCCTTTCTAGGTGTGCTGAGTAAAAAGTAAAAGGTAAACTTTAAAAAGTATTTTTCAACAAGAAAAAGAGAATAAAAGGAGGTGCCAAGCCTCATGATGATTTTAAATCCAAGCAAGTATTTGATAGCCTTCGTCACTGTGAATCAGTCCTCAAATAAAACAGTACATAAACACATGAATAAAGATAAATTCATTCTGATTCAAAGTGCAGCCTTCACCGGCAGGGTCCTTTTGACCTTTCCCTCCTGTGTTCAGCTAAAGAACTTTCTCATCCAATTTCCAACTCATTCATATCTACTGTCATCTCTTCTCACCCTCACAGCATGGATTGCTCTATGGGACTTCAATTTTCAGAGCAGTTTTTTAAAGATGGTTGAAACCATATCACCAAGGACTCTCTAATGCTTTTCATTCCTTCCTTCCATACATTCACTGCCAAAAAATTTATGGGAGTCCAGGGAATGGGAGGTGCTTGAGTGTGTGTGTCTGGGGGATACCATGTTGAAGAAACCAGGGCACCGTATGTCTCATGCACACACAATTATCTCTCCATCGGGAAAGGGGCTGAGAGGCTGCAGGACTGCAGGGGACCAACCCCAGGAAAACCCTGCCCCAGGGAAAGAGAAGCAGCCCTGAGATTTGATGGTAAAGAAAGAGAAGCAAGCAAGTGGTGGAGAACAATGTTCTTAAAGAAGCAAAAAGAGTTAAAATTAGCAGATGCCCAGCCTCAGCCTACCTCTACCAAGTGCACACCTACAGCAGAGGCCCTGAAGAACCAAACCAGCTATACCAGTCAATTCCCTGATCCTTCCTTTCACCCGTATTTTTTTGGAAAATGTGGTATTTAAAAATAAATAAAAAGCAAAGCAACATCCATTCAGAGCTACTTAAGGAAGAAATGAGGAAAAAGAGATGAAATATATCAGCTGGAGAAAATAATTTTCTTAAGAAAACAAAGCATAGGAAAACTGGAACATAGTACCCATATTTGCATTAAGTACCCTCAAACAGGTGATTGCAGACATAAGAAAAACAACCAACTAATATCAGTATGTTAAATCTTGGAATAGATATGGAAAAAATAGACATGTCCATGTATAAAAAGGAAAAATAAATAAAATATGCATAATTGGAATCCCTGAAGAAGAAAAACAAAATGATGGAATAGGGTTAATATTAATCTATGAAAACCTACTCAACATTAAGGAAACCAGAATCTACATATTTGAAAGAACATATTATGCACTGGGACAATTTGAAGAAATGATTGATTCCTAGATATACTCCTGTAAAACTATGGATTTTAAGAATAAACAGAAATTTCTTTTAGCTCTCAGGTAAGACTAAGTCATTTAAATAGCAAAGAGGGGACGCCTGGGTGGCTCAGTTGGTTAAGCGACTGCCTTAGGCCCAGGTCATGATCCCAGCGTCCTGGGGTCGAGTCCCACATTGGGCTCCTTGCTCGGCAGGGAGCCTGCTTCTCCCTCTGCCTCTGCCTGCCTCTCTGTCTGCCTGTGCTCGCTCGCTCTCTCTCTAACTAATAAATAAATACAATCTTAAAAAAAAAGGAAAAAAAAAGCAAAGAGAAAGCTTGGGATCAGATTTATTAGCCTCTAAATAGAAAATAAGACAATAGCGGAACATTCCAAGAAGAATCAAGAAAAGGAAGTGTCAAGGGGTCTTCAAATTCTCAAGGCCATAGAAATACATTTTAACATTAAAAAAAAATCCTCAGGAAATACTGTCCTCAGGAATCTCCAAGGGGAGAAGCTTTATCCAATAAAGACAAATATCAGCAAAGAACTGATATTGGGCATTTAGAATATGTAGTCAGCTGTTAGAACTATGATACAAATACAAATCTTTCTAATTACTCCCCAAAAGACAACCCACACACATACCAAAAGAGAGAGAGAGAGAGAGAGAGAGAAAAGTACTGGTATCACATAGAGAAAGCAACATAGCCAATATAATACACACAGTGAACAAAATATAAAATATAAAATAATATGACAAAGTAGCAACCAACTGTATCAGACATAGCAATGATTTTAAAGAATTTATTTCATATATTAAAAGAAAAACATTTTCAGATTGATTTACAGAGCAAAATACACGCTGATGGGAATGTAAAACTTTATAGATACTCTGGAAAGCACTCTGAGAGTTTGTCTCAAAAAACCAAACACCTACTTACCATAGGACTCAGAAATGGAATTCTAAGTCTTTATCCCAGAGAAATAAAAATCTATGTCCTCAAAAAACCTATACATCATTGAATATAACAGCTTTATTTCTAACACCCCAGAATTTAAAACAACCACATTATCTTTAATAAGTATATGGTAAAAAAAAACAAAACCAAACAAACATTGGCATATCCATGTTATGGAATACTACTTAGCAATGAAAATGAATAAATTATTGATATACCCAACAACTTGAATAAGTATCCAGAGAATTAACTTTTGATAACATGGATAATTTGGATGTGAATATCTTCAGCATTGTGCTGAATGTGATTATCTACAGCACTGTGCTATTCTCAAAAGGTAACATGATTCCATTTATATAATATTCCTGAAATGACATAGTTGTAAGCTGGAAAACAGATGACTGACCACCAGGAGTTGGAGATGTCAGGTCCCAGTGGTATGACTATCCAGGGGTAGCACAGAAAGTTCTTGTCGTGAGGGGCAGTTCTGCGCCTACATTGTAGCGGTGACTACAAAAATCTACACATGTGATGAAATTACATAGAATTATATACGCCCATGGTAGCCATATATTAAATTATGGCTTTGCTGTACCATAATGTACTATACATTTATGTAAAGTGTAACCATTGGGGGAAATTGGGTGACCAGTACACAAAAGCTCTCTGTATGATGTTTATAACTTCCTATGAATCTGTAATTATAAGTAACAAGTTCAAAACACTATTTTAGCATTGGTCCTTCTAAAGCATCCACTTCATGTTTTCTAAAAAAAGGAAATACTTGTCAAGAATTGTGAAGGAGCTAAGCTTTTGCTTTACTTAGAAGCTAGCAATTCTGCGTGTTATTCTTACATGGATCCTGGCAGATGACAAGAGACTCCCAGGTCAGAGAAAAAAGACTTTTACTCAAGACGTGGCAATCGACATGAGTATCAGCAGGTTCTGAACAGCTAGGAAACCTTGACAAAGCATAACATCCACTGCCCAATGTTAAGGTTTATGATATATCTGCAGGAATGCTCTCGGTAGAAGATAGGTACATAGATCAAAGGAACAGAATAGAGAATACTCAAATAGAAGCACATAAATATGCCAAAATTACTTTTGGTAAACGTGCCCAAGTAATTCAATGGAGGATGGATAACCTTTTCATTAAATGGTGCTGGATCAACTAAACATCCACAGGCAAGAAAACCTCATCCTAAACCCCATGCTTTATACAGAAGTGAGTCCAAAATGGTTCATTCATGGACTAAAGTGTAAGAAATAAAACTGTTAAACTTACCAAGAAGTAGGAGAAAAGTCATCAGGAATGAAGACTAAGCAAAGACTTCTTAGTTTTGACACCAAGAGAATGACTCATAAAAGGAAAAATTTATAAATTGGATCTCATCAAAAAAAAGCTTTTGCTCTGTAAAATCCATGTAAAGAAGATGAAGATAGGGGCGCCTGGGTGGCTCAGTCGGTTAAGCGACTGCCTTTAGCTCAGGTCATGAGCCTGCATCCTGGGATGGAGCCCTGCATCAGGCTCCTTGCTCAGTGGGGAGCCTGCTTCTCCCTCTCCCTCTGCCTGCCACTCCCCCTACTTGTGCTCTCTCTATCTCTCTGTCAAATGAATAAATAAAATCTTTTTTTTTTTTTAAAAGAAGATGAAGATACAAGCCATTGGCTGGGACAAGATATCCCAGCCAATGAGATAAACTTCTTATCTGACAAAGGGCTAATATCCAATTATATAAAGAACTCTCAGAACTCAGTTGAAAAAAGATTTTTAAAAATTCCAATTAGAAAGTGAGCAAAAGACATTTGAATAAAGAGAATATATGAATGACAAAGAAGCACACGGAGGTAGGTTCAACATCCACTTGCCGTTACAGAAACACAAATTAAGACCACAATGAGATATCACTACACACCTATCAGAATGGCTAAAATAAAATAAAAATAATGACAATAGTAAATGATGGCAAAGATGTGAAAAAAACTCAGCATTAAGTCTTGAATGTGGCCATGCACTGCATTTACATAAAAGAAGATCCTTTAATGAAGAGATAAATATAATATATAGGGTAGGTATTATGTCCGCAACTTCCAAAAATTTAGCTAAAAGTGCGGAGGGGTCAATAGACCAAGTGGGGAGTGAAAGGAAAATCAAGAAATCTTGCAAAACATTAACCACTGTGTTCAACTCCAAATGTGTCCTTATATTTCTATTCAACTTTTCTGAAGTTCATAATCTTCAAAATGAAAAAATTTAAGGGTTATTAAATCTCCCCACAGTAATAAAAAATGGGCTGGCATCTTTGCCTTCAACAGCCTGAGGGCGGGTTGTGGGAAATGAGGTGAAGAGCAGGCAGTTTCCCACCTCAGATAACTTTCCTGCAGATGGGCCTTCGTGTTTTCCGTGCTGTTGCTTGCACACGGCAAGATGGCTGTGGTGGCAGCTGGTTGTTTGGGAATTCAGGATCCTACGTCACTCAACACTATTATCTTTAAGGAGCTGGTTGGAAATTCAAGTCAAGGGACCAGGTCTTAAAGTAACAGTGATTTGCGGATGGACTTCTCATTGCAGAGATGCAATATAATTGTCACGGACAGCAGAAATGTAGCTCAGAAGTCAAATAATGATTATGTTAGGTATGAAATAACACAATAATAAAAAGGTTGAACTTACCATCAGTTTCAGCATCTGCTTCTTTGAAAATGTTAGTTCCTAGGCCTTGTTCCAGATTTAGTGAATCAGAAACTCTGGGGGATGATCTAGACTTTAAATCCTTGCTTAATTCTTCCAGAAATATTAACCAGCTAAGGTTTGTGGACATCTGGCATAAGGTGCTGTTGCTATTGTTGAAATATAAAAATAAATTCGATTAAAATTTCCCATTAAATATTTTCATTATCAGTCTAGTCAGTGATCATGTGGAAACTGAGGAACAGCGGTAACACTACTTCCTGTGTATTTTGTCATTAAAGTAGAGCTCAGTTTTCATGAAGATAAGCAGAAAACCTATTTGAAAGCAAGTGGCTAGCATATGATTATAAAATTTGTTCCTGGTAGGTTGGTATTGACCAAGACAGGCGAAGAGTCCACTGGTAAGGAAAAAAGAACAATGAAAAGCATCCTGGAAGACATGTCTGATCGCTAAGTGGTCCTATTTCTTCATACATCCTTGGACTAAGAAGATAATTTGTAGTGTCTCGTTGGCCTTAACATCACATAAAGACGTTTTGTCATTTCTTTTGATGAAGTTTAAATGTCATGATTCTACAGCAGCAGAAGCCCACCTATGACCCAGCTGTCCACTCCATCACACTCCTCGGCCTGTGCATCTCTGCTCCCAATCTGATGTTATTGCTTCTGTCACTTTGCAGACAGGTGGTGAAGCTTCTGCCACAAGCGGGACCATTTTCCCGTTACTGCTGGCCGTGCAGAAGTGAACTAAGACACTGCTCTCGGAAATCACTTTGCAGATTTGGAGAGACTGAAGGCTGGACAACTTGTCCAAGGGCATTGTGCTGAATGTAACAAAGAGTTCCCCGGTGTCTGACTCCAAAGCCCTCTTCTCATACCATGGTGCCTTTCGTGAGCGAAGGAGGAGATAGACGTTACTTCATAGGGAAACACAAACTGGTAAGAAAGGCAGTTGGTTTCTCTTTGACACAGCTTTGAGAACCCACTTTGAAAGAACAGGTCGAACAGATGGTGGAAAAGAACAGGGATGCCAGACTAAGGTGACATTTTGGTCCTGTGTGTGAAGAGCAACCCCTCAGGCTGTTGGCAACAAGAGAACAGTACCCAAGAAGGCTAGAAAGTGTGTCAACCAAGAGTATCTGGGTTTCATGAGGCGATACAGAGACATTGATGACTTTGTAACTTTGTTTGTGAGAACCGTGCCATAGGGTGATCCAGCCTTTGCCTGTGCAGCAAACTGGGAGGGGGGGGGTCAGGAGGGCTGTTAAAAGGATTCCTAAGAAAAGACCAAGGTGTTCACGTCACCTGGGAAACAGTCAGCAGACCCTCATCAGCAACAAACAGGGCTGTGACCCAGCTACTAAAATCAGAAGAGGTCAAGGGACACCAGGAGAGAGAACTCTGCTCTCTCTAAGTGTAGGGACAGGAAAAAACGAGAATGTCATGGGTAGAAATACGCAGACAATGCTTGGCCGGTTAACCATGTTGATTTGTCTCTTGTGCCTTGTTGGCATTCACCTTTTTTCCTTTCTTTCCTCCCTCTCTCTGTCTCTCCTCCCCTACCTCCCTCCCTCTTCTCCTTTCTTCCTTCTTTCGCACTATAACAGCGAAGCTGAGTAGTTTCAACAGAGACTGTAGCACCTGCAAAACCTAAAATATTTACTATCTGGCTTTTACAGGAAAAGTTTGCCAACCCCTACTCTAGAGAGACATCAAAGGCAATGGGGCGATTATTGGTCAGGGAACTGGAAACTCTGAGTTAGTTCCTGTTCTCCCGAACAGCAGTGGGCCTCAGGCAAAACAATCAACCTTTTGAAACCAAAGCATGTTGTCATTACATAACAGAGCATGAGCAAAATATATGTCTCCTATGCTCAGAAGATCATGGAAAAAAGAAGTAAGAAGTCATTAAAAAAAAAAAAGAAACAAAAATTGGCCAAAGTATCAAGATCGTTTGATATTCTGTGGACTGTTTTATTAATCCACCACAATAAATATGTAACTTAACATTATCGAAGTCTTTGAAAGGTGGATACAGTTCCCTTTGCTAATCAGAAAAGGAGAAATCATTGTCATGGAACCAATGACTGGTGGAGCCCTTCTTCTGAAACTTGTAGATATGGGGAGAAGTTAAAGAGTACAATGGTTTTTTCAATGATAAAAATAGGAACCACTGGATAGTTTCTAAGGTCTCCTTCAGTTCCAGAAACCTCCCTGGTGGTCTAGTGGTTAGGATTCGGTGCTCTCTCTCCTTCAGTTCCAGAATCCTGTGAACACAAATATACCACAAAGCTACTTCAGAGATGCTGTGATCCCATCTCTCTCTTTTCCTCCCTGAGTGATGAGACAGCAAGAAAACGGCCGGGGTGGGCGAGGGGACTGGGGGCGAGCGGTTAATCCAAAGATAAAACGGAGTCACGTAAGCCCCTAAGTGTGGTAACTGCTGAATGAACAAGGATAACTCTCTCCTCATTGCTTTTTAACTCCTTTTTAAAGCCTTCAATATGTAAATGTTCCTATTGAGTTTTCAAAAGGGGAGACATATTACATTGTATTTCTCAAACTCATATGACCATGAAAATTCATTTTCCCGGACATCTCTCGTGACCTCTTCTCTACAGAAAACACTGCTTTAAGTAGTGACGATCTGCTAGGCAGATTGATGATGGCACACAGTGAACGGCAAGGGTAATTTCATCGTAAGGCAGATCAGGAGGGTACGTGGGGGGCACGTTGGGGGTGCTCTCTCCTGAAGG
>ML098488.1:14650-30555 GCA_003697995.1 Taxidea taxus jeffersonii | reverse complement strand
TTCATGGAGAAGACTTTTCTTTACCTTGTCCTTCGGGGAGACCACAAGTGCCTTAATGTGGCAGAAGCGCGTTTCTAAGAACAGACGTATCTTGCTCATGAATCCGAGAACCAGGCCTGGATTGTTTCCTTCCCCTTTAGCTGGTCTTAGACAATCTTCCATAAAGCCACAGGTATGGGATGAAAGGAAGGCGCCAGGGCAAGAAAGATACATGACGTGAGGGTCTGTGCCACCTGTCCTTGGAGCACCTTGTGCTGTGGGGACCCGTTAGGACTCGTTCCTGAATATTTCCATGGTAAAGTGCATTGCTGCTGTGTCTGCCTCACCTGGAGATCCTGTCACACAGGCATGGGGCGTGCCATGGTCCAATAATTATTCCCTACCAAGACCAGCATCGTTCTAAACTGGCAGTTCTAAACTGGAGAGCAGTTCTCCAGTAAGGCCATGGACACGTTCCACATAACTAGGCCTCTGGTGGCAGAATTCCTACAGGGGAGCTCGCCAGACCCCAGCCAGCATTCCTGGATAACACAGATGCCGACAGCGCTAGCCCACCTCCTGGGTCCCACAGTTCCGTGGTCAGGAAAGCCTACAACACAACAACAACACGCTGAAGAGTGCTTCCTGCTCTGGACTCCACTGAAAACTGGCGACCTTCCAAACAAATGAAGAAAGGGCTTGGAAAAGTATGCTAAAATAGGATATATTTTATATGCAAAACCCAAAGAAGTCCCCCAAACACCAAACCTCTTTCTGAGCAGCTGGGATGCTAAGTGTGACATCACACCTTCCGTCTGGGGCTCCCTGCGGCCCCTGAGAACCCCACCGTCTCCACTTCCTTCTGTACCTCATCCTACTTAACCACCAGTGAAAGTCTGGGTAACTGCAGGGCTACTGTATGCCAAGAGTAATTACTACGTGTTTACACCCAGAAATCGGATCCCTCTTGCTGTCCGCCCAGGCAGTAACCCAGCTCTCAAAGTCTACCCTTGAGGGTGTGCGGTCTAAAGCCTTTCCTGGTTCTACAACAGCGTGAGTAGTTTAAAAAACCAAGGCTTGAAGCCAAGACATATGTGGTACCAATTTATTAGGAAGTACGGTCACAAAGGAGCAGCGAAGGAGAAGGGAAAAAAAGCCAACATAAAGACGAGCTGCTGAGCTGACCAGAGCTACGTGCAAGGACATTCTCGATCTGGCAGAGCTGTCTTCGGAGATGCCGTAAGACCTGTCTCACGCCAATCCACATGGACCGAAAAAGAGCAACACATTTAATCCCTGGCTCCCACCTCCCACTGGGGGAAAATGGTTTACACCGGTGGCTTTTAGCACCTGCCACAACATCTAGTGCCAGTCAGGATCCCACAGTATTTAAAGCCTTGATGTCAACAGCAAAGCCACTGAGCAGAGTGAGAGCCACACAGCATGTGAGCTGTAAGTCTGCCCCAGGCTGATGGCCACTGGAGCCCACCCAGTACTGGTAGCTATGGGCACAACTAGAACAACTAGAGGGCACAACTAGAACAAGACCCCTGAGCCGCCAGAGACAGGAAAACACCAGCAAACGCAGAGAAAACAAGAGAGGATAACTGAGGAGTAAAATTCAGCACATTGGTGGTGGGAGGTTACTTAGAAGGGAAGAAATTTTAAGGAAATAAAAGATTAACAAAGGATATGCACTGGGCAAAGTCATCTATGAAGAACTGGGTAAGAATGGTTAGTTTAAGCATTAAGAGCATTTCAGCATTGGAGTATGCTAGGAAGTCAATACGAAATGAATCAAAAGAATGCAAAAGAGCAATGAGGATGTGGTTAAAGTTAGAGTCCCTTAAGCAGTACTCCTTGACTTTTCTGAGCATTATGCCCTCCGAAGAGAAGACGGACAGTTGTAGCCATGGCAAAGTTAGGTTTTACTGCTGGTACAGCATGCTCTGTGCGAGGTCAACGGGAGAACAAAGCTAGCAGAGAAGGCGGCTTTAACCTTGGTGGTTAGAGAAGATTAAGAAAAGCCAGAGCTATTTTGAAAAGAAGAATGCTGGAGGACTTACATTATCCAATTTTCAGGACTTAACTGTAAATCAAACTCTAAATCATTAAGACAGAGTGGTTTTGACATAGACACAGAGATCAAGTAGGCAGAATGGAGGGGTCTATACAGGGACCCACACATGGATGACTGATTTTTTTAAAGTGCTTACATATTTCAAGGAGTAGGATAGACTACTTAAGATATCGTGTTAGAACAACTGCATATCTTTATGCAAGAAGTGAACCTCAACTTCTTTCTCACTCCATACACAGAAGTTTACTGGAAATGGATCCTACACCTACAGATGAAAGCCCCCCTCCAATCCATATCTCCAACTACTCCTTCCTCACCCCTCCTGAGCCACACCAAGTCATCTTGCTGTCCTGCAGCTAGACCTACAGCTCCATCTGCCTGAATCTCCATCATCTACTGGCCTGCTTGATTCAGTCGCTCAACTGGTACCATTGTAGGGAGGTCTTTGAACACCTCACGGGAAAATTCTGTGTGGTCCTCGTTCTCTTTCCAGTCTCTTATCCTGCCTTATTTTTGTCCATGGCCCATATTATTATCTGAAATGACATGCCTGCCCACTTGCTTCCATGTTTGTTGTCTGTCTCCCCATCTAGAGTGTTCTCTCAGGGTCTGGGTTTTATCTGTCTTGTCATTTTTCTAACCTTAAATAAAGAGTAGGCAGCTGATAAATATTAAATGACTAAGTACCAGCAAATATATTAGTTCTGGTGAATAACATTTTCTCCTCCTCATTACATAATATGTAATTCATAGAAAAGGAATACATATCAGAAGTCACCTTATCTGACTCACTTAACATTATAGGAGAGGAAACTGAGAACAGGAAAATCTAACTGACATGCTAGGTTCAGCTCGGGTCGTAAAGAACTGGGACGGAAATCCAAGTATCCTGACAACCAGTCTACCAGTTCTCCTTGCACACAGCAAAAAGCATCATTAGTTCTGTGACTTTCTGTTTTCTTGGAGAAGGTGACGGTGTAACATTATAACAGTCTACAAAAGTGCAAATCTTAGCGTGTCTGAGAGTTGTCAAGAAGAAATTTCCGTTGGTCTTCATGAGCACCACGATATATAGGTAAAAGAGGTTTATTATCCATTTAGAGACAAGTTTAAATGTCTAACCAGCCTACCCAAACCCATACTATTATTTTGTGCTGAACGTTTGAAGTCAAGTCCTATAACTGCACTTTCGGATTTTATGTTTGGCCTTCTTTTTCAAGAGGAGAGGCTATGGAGCCATATTGTACTTTTTTGGCTGGGGGAGGACTTCCCTCTGTTCCTCTAGTTCTGATTAAACTCACTGCTAAATTAATAGCCTATTTTTTCTGTCTTCCCATGAAAGACTCAATAGTACCTTCTCCTGTTTATTCTTTTCTTTTTTCTCCTAAAGCCTAGCGCCACTGGTGAGCCAACGACAGCCATTTTCAGTTTGCATCTCCTTATTCAACATTCAGTACAGGACGCTTGTTTGGAGTTAAAATATTTGTCAAAGGGTCTCACAATGGTCCCTCCAACATCAACTACGCATTGTGACATGTTTCTATTTTGCATGTTTGCCAGAATTCCTGAGCGAGAATGGTACCCTAGATGGCACTGAGTGACTAGATGGGTGGCTTTCCGCAGTCCGGCAGGCGGTGACGGTGTTCTATTAGTTAAAACCCATTAGAGAGGCTCTGCTCAATATAAAATAGGTTTGAAAGGGAAAGAACGGATTTGGGGGATTAATTTTACTGTTTAAAAAGCCCATCCGGCTTTTTAAACATATAAAACTTCGGTATATAATTCTGAATCGTGGCCAGAATAACTCACAAGCTACAACTTCGTCGCAGCGTTTGGAATCTGGGAGACGACAGGGAAGACCACAGGGACAAATACATTCTGTAGAACAAGCTATATTTTCAGGAAGTTTAGCTTCATGGTTAACGGTACAGGCTTTGCATAGGAGTCTCTGGGTTTAAGCCGTAGGTCTAAAAATAAAAATAAAAACTAAAAAGTAAAAATAAAATCAACTGCAGCTCTAACCCTTGCCAGATGCATGAGCTTGGGCAATTTCTTCAACTTTCTTACCACCCTTTTCTCATCTATAAAATGGGAGTGTTCGCTACCTACGACTACTGTGAGGAAAGCCAAGCTAATTCCAACCAAAGCCTTAAAGGCATAATGACAAATAGCTCGTGCTTAACAGCTGTTAGCTAGTATTATTCTTTTTCCTGTGAGAGTGGTACACCTACACTGGGAAGAAAACCATTGATTAAAACATTAGTTCTTAACACATCAATGAAAGCCATAGAAACAAGAACCTGAAAGAAAGGTCAGGGGATTCTCTAAAATTCATACATGTACCATAGATGGAGAACGTCTGACTTCAAGCTGTAGGCTTAGCAACTGCTGTTGCAGGCAGGGCAGACAGGGCTGAAACCAGTGTAAACTGTGATGCTCCCAAGGACATCCAAACTGGGGACTTGGTAGTAGCCAGAGAGGCTGTTGTCTGACCAGGACAGTTTCTACAAATAATGATTTCTTCTATATAGTACTAGATGAAAGAAAATAGTAGCTTACTATTGTTTTTGGAATTATCTGGATTCTAATATTTATTTCCTTTGGTTCCAAATGATGCTTCTTTTTATATTAGTTGTATGGAAATTTGTAGAATGTATGTAGTTATACATTTTTTGACAAGTATGTTTTTAAATAAAATACTAAAAGGTGGCTTACTGAAACTGTACATTTTTAAATACTGGGAAACATGATTAGGAAGATTGTACTTTCAAATATCGTGTTCCTGAGTAAGAGGATGGTACATCTCACCAGTAAAATCATTTTTCTGGCAAAACATGCTAAGTAGAAACATGTCACGATGGGCAGCCTATGCTGGAGAGCTGACGGTAAGATCCTTGTCTCCACAATCATCTGTCAGAAGCCACACAGGGACGTATGGGTGAGAGGATGTGGCCCGAGTTTCCGTCCTATATGCAGTATATGAACATAACGGGTTTTCAACAGGACAACAGAATAGCCTAACCCTAGAATTTAGAAGGTTGTTTTAGTAATACTTTAAAGGCAAAAATCACTGAACTCGGGACTTTTGGAAATTTTAAGGTGATCACTTTTATAGGTCTCAGACAGGGAATTCAGAACACAAAAAGATACTTGTATCAAAAGACTAGAAAATACGTGACCCTATTCCCGAACCGCACACACCGAAACACCTACATGTTGACTCTGTTATACGTTACAGGCACATTCTCACGCCATAGGTTCACATCTGTTAGCTGGGACAGTATGTTCTCCTAAGACAAATGAACCACATCTGGTGGTTAGTCATAGTGCGTACAAGTTTTTGTACTTTATGGCAAGATCATCAAGGTAAGTGAACATTCATTTATTAAACTACCAAAGAATGGTAAAGATGTATTTAACCTCAAGGTATATATTAAATGATATATAATAATTTTAAATGCATTTAATTATATATAATATACATATTATATATTTGTATTTAATATAGAATTGTGCAAATATATATCTCATATATAACCATATGACATACCTACCATATATATCATATAACATACCATATATGCCGTATAACATCATATATCATACAACATATATTTATAACATGATATATATTATATTATTCATTTATATTTATATATCTTATGTATTTTTATATAATGTATGATATGGTTTATGTATTTGTTATACATAATTAATATATTTGGAGCACCTGGGTGTCTCAGTCAGTTAAATGTCTGCCTTCTGCTCAGGTCATGATCTCAGGGTCCTGGGATGGAGCCCTGTGTTGGGCTCTGCACTCAGCAGGGACCTGCTTTTCCCCCTCCCTCTGCTTCTATGTCCTGCTCACGTGCTCTCTCAAGTAAATAAAATCTTTTTAAAAAATAAGATAAATCTATAATATATTCATACCACTTCACCCTGCTCATGCTCTCTCTCAAGTAAATAAAATCTTTTAAAAAATTATAATATATTCATATCACTTATTTATATTATTATATAAAAGGTTATATATAATTTATATACAACTTATATTAAAATAAAACAATATATAATTTATATATAATTCATAATTACATAAAAATATATCACCTAGTATATGCATAAACCTATATTAAAATAAATATTTAACATTGTGAACAATAGCATATCCTCAGTAATCAGAAAACATGTTAATATTTAAATGCTGAAGACACCAAACCAACTAACCAACCAACCAACCAACATAATGATTTAGTCATGCAACCAGCATTATGATTTGCAAGTTGAGTAAATACTAGTGAGTTGTGGGAACAAGAATTAGCAGTGACAGAAAATGGTGGAGCTGGTGTTTCCAGTCAAGTACAGAAAGTTACCGTGTTATCCGCTGAAGATCTCCTGGGCTCAGCTAGTGGGACACTGTCCATGTCTCAGATTCTACTTACAAATTATCCTCAGGATTTTGTTGGCTGACATTTCTCTAATGAATCCAGCAGCCTCATAAGAAACTGGGTTAAGTGATTAACATTATATCTTCTCCAAACCCCCACTGATCAAACTTCCTCATCCAAAGAGACAATCAGCAATTTTTTTCCCCTCAAATAGCCTTTGTTTTCTGTCTTTCCTTAGTGGGTGCTTGATCTAGGAGGGGCACTGTGGAATGTGCTTAAATGTAAGAGCTGTGTTTCAAAGCAGATATAGCTACCGGCACCTTATTAGAACAGGAATAATTTCCTGGCAAAGAGATGCATCCTAAGTCAACAATGGGTATAGTATCCTAAATGCTGAATATTTAACAAGTTGAGTTAACTCCCCTAGGCCTCCAGGTGGCCAAGTTACTTCACACGCACTTAACATTTCTAAATGTTGAAAGTTACTTGGGGATATCCACTTTTTACGGTCTTAAGAAGCTATCTTAAGAAAAGGCCTATAGATTTATACTTTTCCCAAATAACACAAAAGTGTTCAGCAAAACCCAAAGCATTTTACAGAGGCATTTCATGGGAATTCAATAAAGATTTGTAATCCACAGCGCAATACACGCAGTCAGAGTATAAGCTGACCACTCAACAGAGAACAAAGAAATCCAAAATAATGCCCGGAGCTTTGAAAACAGAAATGAACATGATGATTAATGCTTTGTGCAACTTGGGGGAACATTTCCTTGGGAAGAGCTATAGAACTACCCCCTCCCACTACTATGATTTCAATTTCTTATAGCACTTTACATGGTAACAGCAAGCCCCTTAGTCTAAACTCAGCCCTTTGGCTATATCTGACAGTCTATTTGTGTCCTGATTTCGTGAATAATAAATGACTGAATGTGAAGAAATATATAGCTCTTCTCACTCGTGCAGTAAGTTTTAAGGTAAAATACATTTTAACATAAATGCTACTAAATGTTTTTAAAAAGTCCAAAAGAATTGAAATTTGACAAGGAGAGGCCATCCCTTTGGCTCTTGTTCCTTCATGCCAAAGAAGCAGGATACAATAGAAGGTGCAATGGAGTCAAGAAACCCAAGATCCATTTTCCAGTCGCTTTAAACACATCTCCTTGAAAATGATCAGGGTTTGCTTGAAATTTTCCAGCCTTTCCTGAGTCCTCGTAGATCTAGGCCAGGCAATAGTGTGCAGGGGAAACGTGCATCGCCTAGTAGGTGTCCGTTAGGAATTAAGACATTGTTAAAAGTTACTAGGAAGTGCCGAGTGAAATGTATATTGCAGTTTCTCCTGGAAATGTGCTTAAGAGCTGGAGGGGTACTGAAGATCCAGGGCGGGCAGAGGGTGTGAGCTAGGATGAGGCGTCCTGAGGACTGGCCCAGCACCTGGGATCAGTCCCTGAAGACGGAAATGACGGACGCCAACGCCTAATTCTACAGAGACAGGAGACCAACAACTCCCTTTTAAATGTATCACTTTCTCTTCTTACTGCCACGCTGACAAGATATCTCCAGTTTCATAGTAATTCTCAATTCCAGTCCCCCACGAAGTGACAGGAAGAATGCTGTCCCCACTGGGCCATCCTAAACGGAAATCTATGGAGAGCGATGCGTCCGTTCCGCTCGGCAATATAAAGGAAAAATGCTAACTACGCTCCAGGCCAAGTCCTGATCATTTTTTTATTCCACTTCTAAATAAGTCAATATTAAATTAAATTTATATTGCAGATTGTTTTTTCAAAAAGAATGACAGATGCAGGAAGCAAGGAAGATGTAGAAAAAGGGCCTGTCAGACTGCCACTCTTTTAATTAGGTACAGTATATAGGATGTGAGATGTGCCAGGAACATGTTTAATATATGGCAGTCTAGTATGATAAAAAAAAAAGCGACAATCATTTTTGATATCTTATTCTAAACCTTAGCAAACCATGTGAGCTCTTGTACACCGAGCAAATTACAGACTATTGCCACTTGCTGTGTCTCTGAAGACCACAACAGTCTTCTGCACCGCTCAAGGGGAGCCAAGCTGTAAAAAGCATAAAAATGAAGCTACTGCATAGATCTGGAGCTGCCTGAGTACTCTCAGAACAGCTGCTGGATTGATATGGCAGGAACCAGGACCCTCAAACTGGCAGAGCCCCAACATTCCCTCTGATTGGCGAGGAGACCTTAAAACATTCTAGCCTCCCATGAAAAAATCGGAGCAGTTTTGCTACCAAAGGCTCATCCCTCTGGCCAAGGGCTAGGTGCCCTCTAGTAGCTTGGATAAGCTCTTGACCTTGATGCCCGTGGCATGCATATTACTCCATGCCAGCTGCAGCTGACCTCAGCCTTCAATTAACTCCACTGCACCGAAGTCCTACTCCAGTCCACTGAAGACACTTTCTCCGTGAAGGTGTGAATTACTCTCAGACCCACATCTAAGATGCTCTCAAACCAACAAATGCAGTAATTGTTTCTGTATGTCTCTACAGAACTCCAAGTCAGAGACAGAGTCTTAAAAATAAAAGGGAGCCAGAGCCAAATATATGTCTGAGAAAGTTTCATTCCATAACCCCGTCTTAGAGAAGCACAACTTACCATAACCTATGAAATGCACTGAGGAGTTCTACAGTAAATAAAATTGCTCGACTCTCTTTAATCCAGCATTCCTCAGACATTTGATCACTCAACCGTCCTCTCATCATTTAATTATTAACCTTGCGAAGGTTAATATTAACCTTGCAAAAAAATTAATGGCCTACAGAAGACACTTTGGGGAAACACTAATGAAAATAAATTTCTTTAAGCATTATTTATAAAGGAATGAGAGTTGAAAATTGAACCTATAGGAATCATTTCAGGAAACAGCTTTTTGGAGGGGTACATTATATATAAAGTTCTTTTAAGGGGCAAAAGTGATCATCTTAAATTCTTCTATTTTATACAGTTTAGAAGTGACAGCTCTATATGGTTCGCATACAAACGAAAGTTGTGGATAATTACACTGAAGAGTGCTGTCCAAGGATAAATTCCATTAAGTTGCCAAGATTGCTGCTTTTGCTAGGTCCCTTTATCCTCATACATGATTAATGGGACACCCACCATATTTGTGCTTGGAGACCATGGAGGAGTTTAGGAAGCTTAATTATTTACGCAACATCTCAGGAGTATCTTTTTGAGCAAGGAGCACTAGGGAGTTAGCACCCTGCCTACTGCTCCAATTTCGGTTTCATCTGTCTGCAGAAATTTTTCTGTGCCTCTCTTTGCCCCTCTGGGTGGGCATCAGGCCTGGATCCATCTGCAGCCCTTGGGCTGCTGTCTGCTGAGGATTCGTCCCTTGTCTGCCGGAAGCTCTCCCTTGGTTTTATTTCAATTTGTCTCTCTCCTGCTCTGTCTCCTGTTTTGCCCATTGTGCCCTGTTTTTCTCTGTTGCCGAAACATGAACCAGATCATGATGCCCCCCAGTGCCTGCCCATTCCACCGCCAGAGTCTGAGGGGTTGTAGGGTCACCAAGCATCATACCTACTCCCCAAAATAACCTGGGAGGCACCATGTTGACATGTGGCCATCGAGGAAGATAAGGCCCCATCTCCCAGTCTCCATGGAAGGATAAAGCCTAACTTGTAAAATTACTTCCCGCCATGAAACAGGAGCAAGTTTACTTTTTCTGTGGTTAAGGCCAATTTTCCTGCTTCCTGTTCATTTCTTGGTAGCGCTTTTCACCAGGTTATTAAACATTTAATTTGTTGGGCTTATTTTGAGTTTCCTCCCACTAGAGGCTAAATTCTTTGTGGATTTTTCTCTGCTGTTCACAGCTGTATCCCTGTCTTATACCAAGGCTTTACATGGTTGACACCGAACAGTTTTTTTAAAAAATGAATGAATAAAGAAAGGAGGAAATGCAAAAAGGTGAATATATTCTTTTATCAAGTAATTATCACCAACAGAAGTAAATGTGGATGGGTTGAGTGGGAATTTTAAGGGGAGAGGGGAAAGGACACACGGAACACCAATGTGTCTTTCCACTCAGAAGTGAGCAGTGGAATCCACTGTTCTCTCAAGTCAAGTGTGTTAGAGGCATCTTTGAGGTGAATATTAGGGCTGATCTTCATTTTAACCAAGAACGCAGGCATGGTGCCACACTTTCCTATTCTGTATCTCAGAATTCACTTTGCTCTGCTCATGAAAACACTGCTTTATCACTGCCCTTTTAGTGACTTCTTTTTCAGAGAGAAAAGTTATAAATTAAAGTTTTGAAACAAAAATTAAACAGGTTTCAAAATAACTGAGGCTGAGTCTACGAACATTTTCTCACAGTGTTTCAATACTGGATATGAATACTGAGTCCTGGGCCTGTCCAAAGAAAGCATACAATAAATGGTAAAAATGCTGTTAACATAGTTAACTGATTTGCATCTCTTCTGAAGCAAGTAAGATGCTTGATTAAAAAAAAAATACTTGAGAAGTCTTGGACACTTTTTCCCATCTGCAGGCTTTGAACTACACATGCAGCAAGCCCCTTTGGCTTTATACCTAATGGCTAAATATTATTATATATAATGGATATTACGAATCTGGCTGCAGGGTTGGTGGGGTACAGATGCCCTCACTATGAGCAGGAGCTACTATGAAATTTATTGTTAAAAGCGGAAGTATCAACAAAGCAATTTAAGGTGAGTTACCCTTCCAAGGTGCGTTACCTAAGAATGGGATCAAGCAACGGATTTTATTTTCCTGACAAATTATAAAACAAACTTACTCTCTGGCCATAAAATATGCTCCTCTTAGGATTTTGACTCATGAAAAATGTAATAAAACAACTCCAACTTGTGACCTTAAAGTGAATTCTCATTTGGTCTTGACACTAATAAAGAGTTTACTGCCTTCTTAGGTCACCTCGTGCACTGCTTTATAGCCCTTTCAATGGCATCTGGAGCATTTACCAATAACGATAAGGATACAAAAAAATGCTAGAAATAATTGAAGAACACTAGTTTTCAGATATTCTCTAGAAATGCCTAGTCTAGTTGTTCTAAAATCTACCTCAGCCTTCAGTAGATTTTAATAATGACTTTAAAAGCAGCACTTAATAAATAAAAATTTGTAAGGGATATCAAGAAGAGTAGGATATATAGGAAATTTAAATAGCATTGATCTTCACAATGTTCAGAAAAGCAAATGGGGTAAAAACCCATATTTAATAAGATTAGGTACAATCTGTGCAGCATAAAGTAAAAGAATGCACCTAACAGTATATTATATATCCAAATTGAGAAGGAGCTGGCTTCTAGCATGTACGATAAAGTGATTCTGAAGCCAGGATTCTTGTCAACTGAATGGCAAATAAAATGGCATTTATTAAGGGGAAAAATACACGGGTAGGAATCAGTTAATTAAATTGAAAATATAGCCCCTAAAAAGAATCAGAGAGTAATTCCTCCATGAAAGTCATCCCTGGCTAAGCTTTTGTTTGGTTAATTGCCTGTGGTTCAGAAACCGAACAGGATGGTCCAGTGATTAAAGGGACAGATCTCGTATTCATGAAAAGTGACACCAAACAACTTTTTGCAAAAAGGATTATGATTATTTTGACATTTTCTCTGATTGCAGAAAAGCGCTTGATTTCTATCTGACTTTAGATTACAAAGGCCCAAAACTTCAAAGTTTTTGTTTCTTTGCTGCTAGTATTTGATATAAAAGTGGCTACAAAAGCTTGCTTTATTTAAAAAAAATGTATGAGACAGTTGCCTTTCTCAACTAATAGGAAACAGAAGTTAAAATTATGATGATTTACTAAACCTCTGGGTACCATGAGACAATGACTGTGATTGATGGTGGTGATAAATGTCTTTAAGTTAATCTCTTTCAGGAAGGGTGGGTTCAGGAAAGGTGGAGAGAATTTTCCAGTAAATAAAACAAATTCATTTCTGAACTGTTTCAGACGAATGTAACATAAGAACTTCCAAAATCATGAAATGGCATCATTCCTTACCCTACATCAAGAATTGATAAACAGGGATGCCTGGGTGGCTCAGTTGGTTAAGTCTGCCTTTGGCTCAGGTCATGATCCCAGGGTCCTGGGATGGAGCCCTGCCTCAGGCTCCCTGCTCAGCGGGGAGCCTGATTCTTCTTCTCCCTCTGCCCCTCCCCCCTGATCCCATGTATTCTCTCTCTCTCTTTCAAATAAGCTTAAATAAAGCTTAAAAAAAATCCCAATTGATAGAAGAGGCAGCTATCTAAGGCCAAAATAATGGTAGTTAGCATTCAGGAAGGGTTTACTCTGTGTCAGAGGACTCACGGCGTCTACATGTCAGTGGTGCTGTAAATTATTCCCTTTGGCAGATGAAAACAGTGAGACCAAAATACAGATACTGCAGTAGCTGGGAGGAGAGCTTCTGGGTTTACATTCTGGCTCCAGCTCTTAACCGGTTATGGGCAACACCTCACTGCCCCTTCATTCCATCGCCTCCTACAATGGGAATAATGACTCTTCCAAGAGTTTTTTGAGAATATGAGATCTGAGTTCATGGCACAGTGTCAGAAGCCCACCAGTATTTGATAGCTGTCAACAGCCATCACCTACAGAGAGTTAGTATCTTGCCCAAAGAGCTAATAATCGGCTGAATTTTGGATCCATTTATTTCCACTGGCCCACACTGCTTTACTTTCTTAGAAGATGAAGAACTTTTCTTGGGAATATGATTAAACACATTATGAGTCAACATCGCCTAGGCAACACAGATGTTCAATAAATTATTTAGACCTAAGTTGAATTTTACTTTCCCAGTTATGCATTAGGTAGATTTTATCACCTTCTCTGTACACTGAAACCCTTCCCTGAATATAGCACATGGAGAATCTACAATAATGATCTGGGTGTATGAACAAAGAACTGTGTGTATCGGGAAAGGGCATTTCTAGCTCTAATGGGTCCATTCCACTTTCATCTGATGCAGGAGTAGACAAGGGTGATTACTGTTTTCTTTTCCCAGTCAGAAAGACTCCTAGAAGTGCCTACCTTCCTGAAATTCCTAAGTGCGAACTGCTCTCAAGGCTAATAATTTTTTCTTCTTTTTAGTTTTTACATTTGTATCCCTTAAACACTAATAATTGTTGTACCTACTAGTTGTTCGAATCTCTGAATCTCAATTTTCTTTGTGTCATTCTGCAATTTCCACTCAGTGCTTGCAAGCTCCTTATCTAAGGGGGCCTTGGTGACCTGCATTAAATCTAATTTACGGCTGACATCTGTCTTGCTATTTATAAACAAATTCAGTACAGTTTAGTGAACCACGGCTATGTTGCTAGAAGTAGTACATATAAAGACAGGAAAATACAGCTCGAAGCAAATGACAACAGGGTCCTTAAACACAAAATCCTATTGCTTATTTCATAACAGTTTTAGTGACACACTAAAGAAAAATGTTTTTGGGGGCAGACGTTAAGAAGGCAGCTTTGTGATATATTGTGTCCAAGAAATCATAGTTATCAAAACAAATCCTGCAGATGTCAATGTGATGTGCTTCCATAATACAAAGCTCGAATACACAAGAGACAAAGGTTAACAGACTGTAGACTTAAATATAATTCTCTAGTCTCTGTTTTCTCTCCTTATAGAGCTGGAGAAAGTCATAAAAATAAGGTGTGGGTTTATAAGCTAATAAGAAGGTGTGTGCCTGGAAAACACAATAAACAGTATTCATCTAAAAAATTAAATGAGATTTTCTATGTGATCTTTTCAGGGGCAGGTGTGAGGGTAACATGTTTCTGGCATCTAAATCTGTTGAAATGGAAAGATTCAAGATGGGAGATTAGCACAAAATCTGTTACTGTATTTTGAGTATTTCTAAGTCACAAAATTAGATTCATATATTTCTCTGTAAAAATGAAATCCTCCCAAGAAGCCAACTCAGGAAGAATAACTTTTAATTATATTATTTTAAATATATTTCAAAGCCACTCTCTCCTTCAAAATACATGGCCAGCTATAGCTTACGTAGTATGTGCAAGGCATCATCTTTTATTACTGAGGAATTGACTATTTCCCATAAGGAAAATTTCCAAACAATCAAAGTTCACATCCGTCACTGAAACCATTTTCCCACATTTCAACCTCGGACCAGCACCCTTATGTTTCCAGTTTATTCCGGCTGAGTATCTCAGTTCTAACACTGCTCGAACTCTATCAAGACCACCAACCCACTGTTGTGCCCACCATGTTTTCAAACTCGATCACCTCTTGGGTACCCTCAATCCCCTCTGTGTCCAGCTTAACCTCTACGGTCAACCACTACAACTCCTGGGCACATAAGTCCACTTCCTTGACTCTCCCCCTTGCTTCCTCCATTCATCTGCCCAAACAAGACAGCAAACTACACACATGTCTAAGCACTCTAGATAAAAAGAAAAAAAGAAAAGTGAAGAACACACAAATCCACAATATTAGAAGAGACATGTATACAAATGAAAGCAAATAATAGGTTATATAGTAATAGTTGATACTGACAAGCACTTACTGAGTTCTAGTCACCCTACTAAGTGATTAAGAACTTTGGTACTTTCTTAAAAAAAAAAAGGAGAAGAATAATTATGCTTTTAAAAATGTCAAGGCCAAAGTTTATGGACGAAAAAGCACTTTCTCCCCAACACATCACTAGAAAGTGGGGAGGTAGCATGTGAACCCAGGCACTTGATGTCGCAGGCTGTGGTCTTGCCTGGTTAGCTACAAAGGAATCTGAGAATCAGGATAAAAGGGACTGTCCTCCAGGAAAATCAAATTACCAGAAAGCATTCAGATACAGAAAGCCTGAGCGGCCATGAAATGCGTAAACAAAGTACTCCTCAAAGATGTCCTAAGCTACAATGATTTAAAAAGCCAACAGGAACGTAATATTTCATTTGTTATTTAAATTGCTCTAAAGTTTGAAAGCACAAACACTGAAAAAGAAGATATTCTTTTCATGAACACTGGCAATACCCTGATACCAAACTCTGTCTAGGAAAGTACAAGAAATTCACAGGCCTGTTTCAGGTTGTAAAAATCCTATGTGTTACAGAAAACTGAATTTAAGAGTTTAAGATAATGCTTCAATATGCCCACTTGGGATTGATTCTTAAAATATAAAAGTGACAATATTAACTATCATTTTCCCAATGGTTAATATGTTTCAAGCATTGTTCTGTTGATATTAAATCTTTATTTCAAACCCATGATGAGAAATTGCCTTTGGTCGCATTTACCAAGGAAGAATCAGAGCACTGATCTGAACTCAGTGTGGCTCGAGTATGTTCTTGACCAAGACTTTGGAGGAAATGTATTAATATAGTTTGTCCTAGAAACTATTTTTCTTTTTTAAATGTATTTATTTGAGAAAGAGAGAGTATGAGTGGAGGCGGGAGAAGGAGGGAGAGGGAAAGGAAGAGAATC
>ML098488.1:0-14250 GCA_003697995.1 Taxidea taxus jeffersonii | reverse complement strand
CATCCTAATAACTGTATAAGGGAAAAGAGTTATGTAATTATATTGAGGGATGCCAACTTTGAATGAATGGACATATTTTAAGAATATAACTTAGCTATCAGAAATAGAGCAGAGCACATATAAAATGAACAAACGAGGGCCATATTCACCAAAGTAAAGTTTGCAAATACAACAATGAGAAAAAAAATGCCAATTTGCCAAAAGATATAGTATAACTTTTATAGATTTCAAAAGTATGTAAAAATAATAAACTATGATTCTAGAAATAAATAGAAATATGACAAAAGTATAAATCCACAAATGGTTAGTAAACATGCAAATCATAATAAAATCTTAGGGATTATATAATTGTAACAAAAGCACACATCCCATATTTGTACTGCATTTGATTCATTTATTTCTAAGTTGGTTGACAAGTTCACAGGTGGTTGTAATACTACTATTTATACTACCTATGTATGATACTTTAATAATACATAAAATAATAAAATCAATGCTACTAATTAGACAACTTCTAGAGTAGAGAGATACAAAAAGAACATCTCTGATAGTCCCTTACCAAGGGAAAGTCATTGATGTGAATTTTCAGTACTATATGCTTTTTCACATAGATATATTTGTATGTATATGTGCGTGTATGTGTGTGTGTTTACACACATGTTCAAAATACTTGGCTCACTCTATGGTACATTTTGTGAACTGGCCTTTTCACATAATAGTGATCTGCATCTTAAGTCAATGAACGCAAATTTACATCATTAGTTTTAACTGCTGCCAAGTTATTTTTTTTAATGAATAACAAACTGATGAACAATTAGTTCATGATTTTTCCTATTTTATAAAAGGCACTTCAGTGATCATTTCTATACAAAAATTTATCTAATTTCCAACTTCTACTCGTGGTGTTTGTTTGCTTATGGTTTTGGTCTTCTTTGTTGCTACATCCCTATCATAGAGGTTGCATGTGGGAATCCTCAGAGGCACGTGTTGTTGAAGGAAAATTACCAATTCTGGGTCATTTTGGTAAATTCCTGGACTGGTGATGTCCAGGATCATGAAGGTAGTGTAATGGCACAAAAATGGTGGCCATGTCAGTTGTGGACTGATGTGTTCATAGGGGCCTCGCTTAGAAGTGCGAGTCTCTCAGTCATTTTTCTTTGCTGGCATTTGAATGTTGTTTTCTTAATCACTTCTTATAGAAAGCCTTCAACTGTGTTTCCCCAACTTGTGGAAGCCAACACGCTGTCTCTTGCCCCACATTCACAGCTGTGAAGATGCTTGCATGTTCCATGTTCATTACAAGATGAACAAAGGCTTCCAGTCCAATTTGCTCCTCTTGGAAGCTTTCTCTTCATTTAGCTTTTTGCGGCATCTCTTTTCTTTCTTATAAGCTGAGCTGTGCATTTAAATGTGTTATATTTTACTTAGTACTTATTTCTAAGCATTTTCAATACACAGAGTCAGCCTTGTTTTTCAGATAGAGAGCTTATACCACTTTGATAATTGGAAAGAAAAACATAATTTGTAGTTTAAAAAGAAAGAACTTTAATTTGCCCCATTTATGTTCAAAACAAAGTCCGAACTCATAAACCCTTCTCAGCTATTTCCACTTGTCTTCCTCTGCCCCCAAAACTACTTTAAAAACATGGAGGAGTTTCATTTCTTGTTTACATTTATAGACATAATTCCCTCTTCTCTCCACCTGCCTGTTGAAACTCTTTCAAAACCCTCCACAAATTATATATATACACATATATATATATACATATATATGTGTATATATATATATATATATATATTTTTTTTTAAAGCCTGATTTGAAAGAGTCATGTGCTAGTACTAGGACTGGCATCATACATTATCACAGACTTGGTGGTTTAAAACAAGAGAAATTTATTCTCAAGAGTTGGATAGGCTGGGCATCAAGCTGCCAGCCAAGCTGGTTTCTTCCAGAGGCATGAGGGAGAACTGGACCATGCCTGTCCCCCTGTTTCCTGTCCTGTTGGCGATCCCTGGCATTCCCTGGTTTTGGCTGCTTCTTTCCATCTCTGCCTTCATCTTCTCATGGCCCACTTCTCTCTGTTTCCTCTGTATCTCTATAGCCAACCTCACCCACTTTTCTCTAATAAAAACACCAGTTATTGGATGTAAAGCCAACTCTGATACACTATGACCTCATCTTGACATGAACACGTCTGCAAACACCCTATTTCCAAGTAAAGTAAAAAGAGTTGGAACTGGAACATATCTTTCTGGGGAGCATAATTCAACCCATCACAAGCTCTTTTTATCAGATTACTCTGGTTTTTGCTACTAGAGCATTTTGTATTAATACCTCTTCCTAATCTGTTTGTAGTGAATCTTTTACAAATACATGGCTATATAAGAGACAAGATTGGTAAAAAAGAAAAAATTCAGCCTTGAGACCTAAGGCACTATTGAATATTAATCACTTGAAATAATTCTAGAAAGCTTAAATAGAAAAATCTTACATATAATTGTTAGTTTACTGAGTGATTTGTCACTTTAAGAAACATACTCAATTTTTAAATCCTAATTCAACATTTCAAATTAAAGGTTTTCTTTCCACATAAAAATATTCAAATCGTTTTTCTGCTTCAAAGATTTCAAAAAGTCTGGCACCCAATTATAGATGGTTTGATTTCTTAGAAAAGAACAGATCTGTATAACAGAGTGGCATATGGTACAATTTTAGAGTGACACATCAAAGGTAATATTCTTTATGTAAATCCTGAAAACAAAGCAAGAGTACATTTTCTTAATGTACAGGGATAAGGGATGACGATGACCCCTCCCTCTCTATTTCCCAGCTGTTAATGGTTCTTCTCTGTTAGGGGTTCATAAAACTTGAGAAGTATTTGGTAAATTCTTGCACAGATAGTAGTCAGTTCTAAGGTACTTTCTGGAGCTTCATTGACTTTTTCTGGAAAACCTTGTTTGGCTCATAGAAGGGGCATGAAAGTTAGCAAGTACTTCATTGTGTCAAATGATGGGCAGAAAGTCACACAGAGGCAGTGGGCAGGAAGGGCAGCGTGTTAGACATGAGGGTGGAGTGTGGCCGATAAGCTATAGCTCCTTCCACTGTTCCCGAAGTTCAAAGGCAGGGATCCAAAGGAGGGCCGGGTCAGGCCAAAACGGCAAACCGCTGGAATTGGGGCCTAAACAGGTACCCGAGGACTGGTACCAGATTTTATTCTCCAGACATGAATTTCCAGAGCTTTTCAGTCTTCAGTGAGTGATTAAATCAGGATACGTGAGTATTACACGTGTTACATTTAACGGTCTCCCCTTAAATTAATTGCACATTAGCTTATTCATTTTTTTTCACAGTGAATCAATCCTCTTTGTTTCCAAGGCCCCAAATCTGGTTTGGTGCACTGGCCACATTCATCCTGAGTGGTAAACGGCTCAGCCATGATGCTGGTGCCCAGGTAGGGACTGTTCTCAGTTAAATCTACAGATTATTTTAGTCACCTGTATTATACGTTAGCATCTGGACAGCGCAAGGGGACGAACTCATAAAGTGCTGCTCAAATCACTGCTGTCCCCTATTTGTTTATCATGCCAATTTTATAAAACCATGCCCAAATTTTACCAGATTAATTTAGTCTTTTTATGACAGTGTGCAACTTAGGGTTTGGTATTTTTATTCAATGTGAGTCTTCAAAGAACATTAAAAATTTAGTTTCATTACACTGTCAGTGCTACACAGCATTTCACTTTCTCTAAAGAAACAGCTTCAAAATCCCAACACATTTCAGATCACACAAGGCCACTAGATGCTGTTTTTTCAAATGATTTCTTCCAAATCTCTTAGCAGGAGAGCTAAGAACCAGATGGTTATAAGCCAGCTATTCTATTCCACAGTGACTGAGTCAGCTAGAAACAGAAGTTGTTCCAGCTTCATTCAAGTTGTCTTTTGTACTGAACAATCAGTAAACAGAAATGTCTCCCATTATCCCCAAAGTAAATGGACTGCTCATAAAAAGTGCTGGGCTGACATCACTTGAAACTGAAGTATTATGTTTATCCACAGACCACATAACTCTGAGCAGCAGTAGTGAATATTCTTTTAACATCACACACAAATTTGACTTCTTGAATGTGATAAATCTGATTTTGTCCTTTGTATGGATACGCATCTACTGTTACTTTGGGTTCTATAAACCAAACTTCAACAATTTTTTAAAAGACTTTATTTATTTATTTGACAGGTCACAAGTAGGCAGAGAGGCAGGCAGGGAGAGAGAGGAGGAAGCAGGCTCTCCGCAGAGCAGAGAGCCCGATGCGGGGCTTGATCCCAGGACCAGATCATGACCGGAGCCAAAGGCAGAGGCTTTAACCCACTGAGCAACCCAGGCGCACCAAACTTCAACAATTTAAAGTAATATTTGACTATATGGCTGAACAATTATCAAATTCTACCAGTTGTTTTACTGGCTTACTTCTACTAAATTAGCCTTATTACCACAAATGTGAGAAAAGTTGAACAATTGGGGTGAGTACCTCTATTATTTGAGGTGCCCCTAAAAGGGCACCTGGGTGGCTTAGTCGGTTAAGTGTCTGCCTTTGGTTCTGGTTGTGATCCCTAGGTCCTGGGATCGAGCCCTTTTTTGAAGCCCCAGCTTCTCCCTTTTCCTCTGCCCTTCTCCTGCTTGTGCGCATGCACATGCACACGTTCTCTCTTTCTAATAAAAAAATCTTAAAAAAAAATAGAACCTTTATATGAGGCACCTTTCCTCCATTTATAAGCATAAGTTGAAGTCTTCAAAAATTAAACAATCCATGTGATACAAAAGGATTTTCTAATTGGAAAATAGAAATGCTTTTTAAAAAATCAAATAAAAAACACTTTTGGTGAAATCATACACCCACTTTTTCCTCATTATTCATGAGTAATAATTGGACTTTATAGTGGGTTTTATTCAACTAACTCCAAGAACAGTCTCTTTGTCTAGTGTCTAAATCTGTAACACAGAAGCATAAGTTCATTTATGTTTATAGGTTCTGTGCCAGAGGTGAGAGACAAAACAGGTTTTGTAATTGCCTATATAATAAAAGTGTTAATCAAAATAAAGACTTCAATGAATTGCTATTACCTTTCATTTTGAAATAAAGAATGATTTTTGATTGTATATCTTTTGAACTTATTTGTGGGAGGAAAGACCATTTGAAGGAAGAGAAGCAAAAAAATATAGAAAATCCTCTTAAAAAAAGCTTTTTTAAAACAATCAGCAATAATAATGAAGACAAATATATTTTATTGACTAATACAAAAGGTTATGGGGTAAGATGTTATTTTAGGAAGTAATGATCTCTTAGAAATAAGGATATTATTGATTTTGGGAAATATAATGTATACAAATTGATGACCAGGTATTTTGGGTAGTACAAAGTAATACACAAAAATTTTTAAAATTTAATTATAAATATATGCATATATTGGGATTTGGGATCTTCTCAAATATTTTTCATTTTTAATATGGGGGAATTTATTCAATTCCTGAATATTCCATCATATATTTTGGATGGAAGAAACAATAAAAATAACTTCATTATATTATGGAATAAATTCAATGCTTCAAATAATTATTTCAGAAATTAACCAGCTTGTTCAGACTTTAAATACAACTTGCCTTAAATTATTTGGAGGCAAGTCTAAATTATTTGGAGGTAAGGTTTCATATAAAGGTATACCACATTCTAGTATGCTTCAGTTTATTGTGCTGAGCCAATGTCAAGTTTTTCACAAACTGAAATTTCGTTGGCCACCCTGCATCAAACAAGTCTATTGACATCGTTTTCCCAAGAGCAGTGGCCCATTTTGTGTCTCAGTGTCACATTTTGGTAATTCTGGCTGTATTTCAAACTTTTTTGTTATTATTATGTTTGTTATGGTGATCTCTGACGGTATTATTGTGTTTTGGGATGGCACAAACTGTGCCCACACAAGATGGCAAACTCAACTGATACATGGTGTGCGAGTTCTGACTGCGCTACTGGCTGGCTGTTTCCCTCTCTCCTTCTCCTCTGGCCTCTCTATTTCTTGAGAAACAACAGTATTGAAATTAGGCCTATTAATTAATGACCTCTCATGTTCAAGTAAAAGCAAGAGCCACCTATCTCTCATTTTAAAGCAAAAGCTAGAAATGATTAAACTTGTGAGGAAGGTATGTCAGAAGCTGACAGGCAGAAGCTAGGCTTCCTGTGCCAGTCAGCCATTTTGTGACTGCAAAGGAGAAAGGAGAAAAGGAAGATCCACCTAAGCTATTTCATGAAGATGGCTAAACTAAACAACAGATTTTCAGTGTAGGTAGAAATAGCCTTATACTGGAAGAAGATGCCATCTAGGACTTCCATAGCTAGAGAGGAGAAGTCAATGTTTGGCTTTAAAAATTCAAGGGACAGGATGACTTGTTAGGAGGTAATGCAGCTGGTGACTTTAAGTTGAAGCCAGTGCTCACTCGTCATTCTGAAAGTACTAGGGCCCTTAAGAATTATGCTAAATATATTGTGCCCATGTCTGTAATTGGAACAACAAAGCCTGGGTGATGGCACATCTGTGTACAACATAGCTGACTGAATATTTTAAGCCCATTGTCATCACCTACTGCTCAGAAAACAGGATTTCTTTCAAAGCATTACCGCTGTTGACAATGCACCTGGTCACTCAAGAGCTCAAGACTGAGCTCACTCAAGACTGAGATGTACAATGAGATCGATGTTGTTTTCATGCTTTCTACCACAACATCCATTCTGCAGCTCATGGATCAAGGAGTCATTTCGGCTACAACTGCCATAGGTAGTGGCTCCTTTGATGGATCTGGGCAAGGTCAACTGAAAATCTGGAAAGAATCTACCATTCTGGATGTCAGGAAGAACATGCATAATTCATGGGAAGAGGTCCAGGTATCAAAAACAACAGGAGTTTGGAAGAAATTGATTTCAACCCTCATGGATAACCTGCAGATGTAGAAATAGCATGAGAAGTAGAATCAGAAGTGGAGCCCGAAGATGTGACTGGATTGCTACAATCTCAGTAAATGTTTAATGGGTGAGAACTGACTTCCTATGGATGAGCAAAGAAAGTGGTTTATTGATACGGAATCTACTGCTGAAGATGCCGTGAAGATTGTTGAAACAACAGCAATGGATTTAGAAAACTCCCCATAAACTTAGTGATAAAGCAGAGCCAGGTTTGGAGGGAATTGAGCCCCGTTTTGAAAGAAGTTCTACTGTGGGTAAAATCCTATCAAACAGCACTGCATGATGCAGAGAAATTGTTTGTAAAAGGAAAAGTCAATTGATGCGGCCAACTTCATCATCTTCTTTCAAGAAACTGCCACAGGCACCCCAACCTTCATCAACTACCACCCTGATCAGTTGACACAGAGGCTAGATGCTCCATCAGCAGAAAGACTGTGACTCCCTGAAAGTTCGATTGATGGTCGGCGTTTTTTACCAATGAAGTATTTTTAAATTAAAGTGTGAACATTTTTTAGTCATAATGCCATGAACGTTTAATAGACTACAGGGTAGTATAAACGTAACTTTTATTTACACTGGGAACCTACAAAATTCATCTGACTCACTTTATGACAATGCTCACTTTATTGTGGGGGTCTGGAACCAAACCTGCAATATTTCTAAGGTATTGCTAGACTGACATAGTTGAGCTCTTTTTCCTTTTTTCTCTTTTCTTTAGTGAAGTTAAGCAGAATCTATTAGGCAGATTCTAGGTTTCCAACATCTAAGCCATCTGCTCCTTCATTTTCTAGGCATTGAATTCAGATTGGAACATATTCAAAAAAAGGATCAATGGGTCTCTTTTCAAGTAATAGGCAGACTCCAGAAATTCTTATTTGTGTTCCACAATATCCTACTCATAGAGTTATTGCAGCAGACCTGGCGGGCCATGGAAATTTACACACACACACACACAGCATAATGATCTCTTACTCCCCCACACACCATCACAAACACACAACAATCTGTTACTTGGTAATTTAAACAATTTTCCCCATGCTGCCAAATTAGCCTCTAAAACTCATTTAAAAAAAAAACTACCTCTTAGGAAAAGTAGAATGATAAATATATCATTATAACAAAACTTAAATACAAATTTTTTACTCATTCATTACTTCATTAATTCAACAAATTTTGAAGCCAGCACTGTGTTGCTGGCTTTCTGAGATGAGAAAGAAAATATGGTCATGTCTTCATTGAGCTTAAATCTGACAGAGGTTGTGAATGGGGTATGTGAAGTCTGAGGTCAGGGTTCTGTGGATGTGGAGAGCAGACGTACTAAGAGGCATGACATATGGTGCCAAATGGAAGCCAGTGGGGAAGTGGTTGGGAGATGTGTGTGTGTGTGTGTGTGTGTGTACAGGTGGCATAGCAGGCTGGGGAGGGGCTCATGCAAGGAGTCCATGTTAGAAGAAGCACATGTATGTACCCTTGCCCATGTTTCTTTGTGCTCATAAAACATACACAAGCTACACAGGCACACATCTAGGATTATTTTCATTGTCCTTAACTGTTGTCAGTTTCTGTTTATCATATTAGAATAAGCCAAACACTTTTTTCTTCCTGCAAATCCCTACCCTGTCTTTTAACTTAAAAAAATATATATATTACAGATGGCCTTAGAAACAGTCTAGATATATTTTTTACTGCAAGGTTTTTTGAGGTAATTGTAGATTCACATATAGTAGTAAGATATATTACAGAGAAATTCTGTCTAAACTTTCCCCACTTCCCCCCAAAGGTGATATTTTGCAAAATTATGGTATAATATCATAACCAAGATATTGACATTGATAGGGTACTGATCTTATTCTGATTTCCACAGTTTTACTTGTACTTACCTGTATGTGTGACTTCTATACAGCTTGCCACCTGCATAAGTTTGTTTATGCACCATTACAATCAAGACAACTGTTCAGTGCCGATACAAGTTCATATAACTCTTATGACCATATATCCCCCTGGGTCTCTAAACCCCCAATCCCATTCATCACCTCTGAAAACTAATGTGTCCTCCATCTCTAAAATTTCACATTTGTCATTTCACAGATGTTACGTAAATGGAATCACAAAATACATCTTTTGGGATTGGCTTTTTAAAAATTTTAATTTAATTTAACTTAATTTAATTTTTTCAGGGTTCCAAGATTCATTGTTTATGCACCACACCCAGTGCTCCATGCAATACGTGCCCTCCTTTATACTCACCACCGGGCTCACCCAACTCCCCACCTCCATCCCTTCCAAAACCCTCAGTTGTTTCTCATAGTCCACAGTCTCTCATGGTTCATCTCCCCCTCCAATTTCCCCCAACTCACTTCTCCTCCCCATCTCCTAATGTCCTCCGTGTTATTCCTTATGTTCCACAAATAAGTGAAACCATATAATTGTCTATCTCTGCTTGACTTATTTCACTCAGCATAATCTCCTCCAGTCCTGCCCATGTTGATACACAAGTTGGGTATTCATCCTTTCTGATGGAGGCATAATATTCCATAGTGTGTATGGACCACATCTTCCTTATCCATTCATCTGTTGAAGGACACCTTGGCTTTTTCCACAGTTTGGCAATTGTGGACATTGCTACTATGAACACTGGGGTACATATGATCATTCTTTTCACTGCATCTGTATCTTTGGGGTAAATATCCAGTAGTGCAATTGCAGAGTCATAGGATAGCTCTATTTTTAATTTTTGAGGAATCTCCATACTGGATTGGCTTTTTTCCCCCTTGACATAATTCAGTCAAGATTCATCCAGATTGCTGCTTTTATCAATAATTTGTTCCTTTTTATTGCTGAGGACAATTTCATGGTAGTGCGAGTACACCACAGTTTGTTAAAAGACATCTGGGTTCTTTCCAGTTTGGGCCATTATGGGCCATTATGAGCAAAGCTATTATGATTACATTTTGTATGTGTGTATGTGTATGTGTGAATATAAATTTCCATTTTTTTCTGAGATAAATATCCAAGAATGCAATTGCTGGATTGTGTAATAATGACATGTTTAATTTTATAAGAGGCTGCTAAGCACTTTCCAGAGTGTCTGTATCATTTTAAGTTTCAGTCAGCAATGCATGAGGGGTCTAGTTTCTCTGTGACCTCACAAGAATTTGGTGGCATTACTTTTTAAAAATTTTAGCCGTTCTGATAGGTGCATAGTGATATACTGTGGTCTTAATTTGCATTTCTCTGATGACTGTCTTTAAAAAACTGGATATGTTCATTCACACGTTCACATATACATAATTTCATGTAAGTGGGATAGTTTACATCCTGGGTATTTTCTTCTGTTCATTTTCTTTTCTTTTCCTTTTTCACTATTGCATTTTTCCCCCAGCTTTATTTTCCACCCACCTCCTTATTATTGTCTCTTACCCCAGGTAACTCTTGGTAAAACACATGCTATCTCTCTCGTTGTTTCTTTTACAAATGTGATTATTCAGTATACAGTTCTCTGTTGGTTTGTTTTGCTTGAAGTACTAAAATTCATAGAAATGTCTTCCAGTTAATTGGCTTAATTAGAATTCTTTCTAGGGATTGCATAATATTTCGTGATAACAATGCACCATAATTTGTTCAAGTATTTTCTTTTTTTTTCTTTTTTTTTTAAGTAACCATAATACTCTTATTTACCCTCTCTCTCTTTTTTTTAAGATTTTATTTATTTATTTGACAGAGAGATCACAAGTAGGGAGAGAGGCAGGCAGAGAGAGAGGGAGGGGGAAGCAGACTCCATGCTGAGCAGAGAGCCTGATACGGGGCTCGATCCCAGGATCCTGAGATCATGACCTGAGCCGAAGGCAGAGGCCTAACCCACTGAGCCACCCAGGCACCCCTCAAGTATTTTCTTGATAGCCCTTCATTTGTTTTCAATTTTGTTGTCCTTACACACAGTTTGCTTAAACCTATGACCTTATGTGCTGGTATGCATGTATCTGCAGGATATGTTCCCAAAGACGCTCACTGAGTCAAGAGGGTGCATACTTATTTAATAGTAGCTGCCAGTTTTCTTGAAAAAAAATAAACTGGGGTAATTCACATACGCACTAGCTATCGTGAGAACACACTTTGACCTGCATTCGCGTTAGAAATAAATGTGAGAGCTCCTTTTAATTTTGGCTTTAACTGTATTGCTGTTTTGATTTTCACATCTGTGACTGCTTTAGGGTTGGGAGTCTTTTTTCCAAATGATTTTGCCATTTTATCAGCAGACATGGACTACTGATCTTAACATCAATCTAAAAATATAATTTTCTAGAAGTACTCAAATTCCCTGTTTATGTGTCTCAAGTCCTTTCTTTTTTTCCATTGTCATGTGGCATGAAGTTAAGAAAATTTAATAAAATTGTGCCATTGTTTCTTAAACATTTTTACTACTAGCTTCAAGCAGACTGCTACATCTATATACACAAAAGTGATTTTAAAAACAAATAATCCAAATAAGTCATAATTCAAATGAAATGAAAACTCTGCCAGGAATTCAAATAAGCACGTTCTTTTATTTTTACATTTGGATCCAGCTTCAGCTTCACTGTCTGGAAATTCTTCTCTTGGAAATTAAGGCCATTTTGTTTTAGGGTAGGAGTCTTTGTTTCTCCAAAATCTTACATGACCCATGAAACCACCACCACTACCACAATAAATAAATAAATAAATAAATAAATAAATAAATAAAATCTTATAATCTTAAAAAGCTTCCAATGTTAGACATGTGGGGTACAACTCTGCGTCTGCGTTTCAGAAACATAATTCCGTATCATTCTTATCTGAAATAACAGACTCCAGTATTGCGTATGTACCCACCACATGGCTCAGTATAATTTCAAAACTGTAAGGCAGTAGTGAAAATTGAAGTACACAAACAAGAGTGAAAATTATCTTTTATCTTTTTTGGAAAACCAATTTTCTGGTTGTTAGTTTTCATATGAGACCTTATATAAGAGCTCAGAGCAAAGTGAGGTGGTGAGACAGTTTTAAGACAGTGAACAAGAAGGCACAAATACTTTTGGATGTTAACAAATGATACCAGCAAGGTTAGGACGGGTTCTATTACGAAATGGAATTGATATCACCAGTTAACAGACTTCTATGCAGTGCCAAATGTCAATTTTAAATGATGAAACGAAGCCAGATGATGAGTGAAGGGAAGTATGGCAAAAGGGATGAAAGGCTTCCAAGGAAAAACACGTTGATAAGTTCCAATTCAGTTTAGCAAAACTAAGAAAGTGTGAGGAGCTGTGAACAGTTTTATTTAGGCAAGGTGACATTATCAATTTTAGAATAATAGAACCTGGTATTAATTACACCTATAAACTGTAACTATAAATCCAGAAGCTTTGCTTCCTTAAAAACAAAACAAAACAAAACAAAAACAAAAACAAAAACAAAAACCACCAGTAAGGCTTCTACTAAAGACTTCACTATAATTTTAAATCCACATCTTTCGAACCCTTAGTGCTTTTCACTTCCATCCATTATAAAACGAATGCACCATTTCATTGAGCAAAATCTTTAAAAAGCTATAATAAGCCAGCTAATACATTGCATAGCACAGGGATTTCAAAATGAAAAACGCTGCAGGTTCAAACTATAAGCTGCCATATGTCTCAGCGACGCCAGAGTGCTTTATGAGCTGGGATGCTAAAATTCAGTCTGAAATGTATTTACTTGTAGTGCTGAGAACCCATGAAAGCAACCAATTGCTCAGAGTTCGGTTTTGGGATGTCTGGGGACTTCAGCTGTGCTTTGCCCCGCACCTTTGCATGGCGGTGTTATTATTTTCCCACCAAATGCCTACAGCTGCACCCGGCAGGAACCAGAATACAAGTCACAAGCTCGCCCTAACAACATCTCCCAGGCACTGTTTACTTAATTCTTCAAGCTTGAATGGAAACCTCAAGAGTTCTCCCACCACCTGGGAGCAAAACCCAGACACAGACAGATAATAAACAAGCACCCCAAACATCTGTAGAAATCAATACGTTGAGCTTCTCCCTACAGTCTTCCATAGCTCAGTCTTATCACAATAAGCCTCTCTATTCAGGGGTATGACTTAATCCATCTGGGCCATTGTCTCTGAAGTAGTTCAATTTCCACAAGCTGTAGACCGGGCTATAATTGCTTACCTGACTCACAGGCAAATGTCTTTGACGTTTCATCGTGAAAGATAATTGCCACGGCATGCTTCTTTGTCTCTCGAGGCAGTCTGGTTATATTTTTGATGTTGTGCAGTTCCGTTACCTTGAAAGAAAAATATTTTTCACTTAGTGTTCCAGGAGACCCTGTGTACCAGAGTGCTGAAACAAGAAGATCGGTATTCCTCTCTTAAACCACTTCCCATTGAGTATTTACACCCTCTCCCCTTGAACTGTAGCCAAATACCAGGGAGAATGCAACAAATATGTCTCCTCCTCTGCCCTCAGTTTGGTTCTTGTTGGCTGAATTTTGAAATAGTCTAAAAATTATGTAGAACAACCTCCATGAAAGCAAGGACTCTGTGTTTTTATGAAAATTGTATCTTCTGCCAGGAAGAGTAAGGGTGGCACCCAGAAGATTCTTGTTACCCTTTTGTTAAATTCTCGTTGGATTCAGTATCTGTCTCTCCTAACTCCCATCCATTGTGCAAGTTTCCGGTGGGATGAGAGTCACAATGCAACGGACACCAGCTGACTGGCAGAAAAAGTGACCAGAAAATTTGGGGTCATAAATAAAAGCCACGGACCTGCTTCCCAGAAAAATGCACATAGTGTTCATAAGCCCACATACTCGCTACTATCACACCCCATTCTCACAAAGGTCCATCCACAATTCATGCACCCAGATCAGAAATTCTTCCATCATTTGGCAGTTAATAAGTATTTTTTTTTAAAGATTTTATTTATTTATTTGATAGAGATCACAAGTAGGCAGAGAGGCAGAGAGAGAGAGAGAGGAGGAAGCAGGCTGTCCAGAAAGCCCGATGCGGGGCTCGATCCCACAACCCTGGGATCGTGACCCGAGCCGAAGACAGCGGCTTTAACCCGCTGAGCCACCCAGGCGCCCCAGTTAATAAGTATTTAATAAACTTACTTATTCTAGCTACAAACTGTCTGTGGGAACAAGTTCCTCTGTTATAACTTGTGCACCGTTTCTTTTTCTCCACAGTCCAGAGAAATGGGCAAATGTCTACTCTCTCAACTACACTGCAAACCCAGTGCA
>RCUC01114332.1:0-11114 GCA_003697995.1 Taxidea taxus jeffersonii | reverse complement strand
CCCCTCTGATATCCCCCAATTCACTTTTCCTTTCCTTCTCCTAATGTCCTCCATGTTATTCCTTATGCTCCACAAGTAAGTGAAACCATATGATAATTGACTCTCTCTGCTTGACTTATTTCACTCAGCATAATCTCCTCCAGTCCCATCCATGTTGATGCAAAAGTTGGGTATTCATCCTTTCTGATGGAGGCATAATACTCCATTGTATATATGGAACATATCTTCTTTATCCAATTGTCTGTTGAAGGGCATCTTGGCTCTTTCCACAGTTTGGCAATTGTGGCTGTTTCTGCTATGAACATTGGGGTACGTGTGGCCCTTCTTTTCACTACATCTGTATCTTTGGGGTAAATACCTAGTAGTGCAACTGCAGGGTTATAGGGTAGCTCTATTTTTAATTTCTTAAGGAATCTCTACACTGTTTTCCAAAGTGGCTGCACCAACTTCCATTCCCACCAACAGTGTAAGAGGGTTCCTCTTTCTCCACATCCTCTCCAACACTTGTTTACTATCTTGTTAATTTGTAGTGCTGGCTTGGTGGTCACATACTCTTTTAAACCTTGCTGGTCTTGGAATCCCTTTATCTGTCCATCCATTTTGAATGTCAGCCTTGCTGGATAAAGTATTCTTGGCTGCATGTTCTTCTCATTTAGTGTCCTGAATATGTCTTGCCAGCTGTTTCATTCTTCTGCATGTGACTATCCAATGACATATACTTTAACCATTTTAACTTAAAACATACCAAGTGACTAAATTTATATCTATGACAAAATTATATCTACAGAGATTTATTAATAAAATATATCTTTGCTAGCGATTTTCTGTTATTTTGTATAAACAGAAGTTGTATGTAGTTATTTTAAGTAAAATGCTCAGAGAAATAATTTAGATTTATTTACGGTTAATATTTTGTCAAAAAACAGGTACCTTTTTGTATGTAATGGAAAAGCAATTGCTTAGGAGTTTAAAGTGTAGGATTGAATCAGACATCTTCCATTGGTTGACTGAAAAGAATAAAGAAAGGTCCTCACTTTTCTTTAGCGTTCTGTAAAAAGTGATTTCCCAACTCATGGCATTCTCAATGCTATGTTGTATAATTCCTAAATTATATAAATTTTTTTGTGGATTTATTTGTGGATACATCTTTTTTTAGTTTTTTTAAATTTGCAGATACATCTTTTTACCAAAATCCAAAAGCAACCTCCAAAAATCACTTACAGAATCAATCTCTGGATTTAATGCCTTTTTCAGTTTGGAGAAGTTTAAGATGTCAGTTTGGAGAAGTTTAAGATGTCAGTGTGTAATTATAACCATATGTATATAATTTTTTCTGTGTATATATATAAAGAAAATATAAATATACACAAAAAAAGAAAAAAAATGGATGCTAAGACAGGTCTCACTCATTCATAAATAATCATTACAGAGGTCACAGCTCCTCAATTCCTGCCTCACCAAGTTCATCTTTGTAAATTTGACTTCTGAGACAAGAAAAGGTCACTCCATTTTGTGGACATACTATAATTTAACCCATCAGACACCCACTGATGGAAATTTGAATCCTTTCAGATCCATTGCTATTACAGGTATTGCTGCAGTGAATAGCCTTGTGCCCTCATTTTGCACCATGCGTTTGCTGTAGATTCTTAGAAGTGGGGTTGCTAGGTCAGATGGTAAATTTATAAGATACTGACAAATATCTTTCCAATGTGGTAGTATTTTGCATCTTTATTAGTAGTGAATGAAAGAAATTATTTTCTTAAGCCCCAAAGACATAATATCACGTGTTTAGATTTATATAAATCTGATAAATTAAAAAAAAAACTCCCTTTTTTTTTAAAATTTTCTGATTAGAAGCCAGGTTGAGCATCTTTTCATGTGCTTAAGACCCACTTACAGGTCTTTTTTTCACTGAACTCTTTATGTATATCTTTAGCCCTCTCTTACAGAGTTATTGAGCTTTTTCTCCTCTATTGTTTAAGAATCATTTTATATGCCAGTATATTTAGGGATGTAGAAATTTGGACACTCTTTGTTATAGAATTTGAATCTGTGTTAGTCTTTTTATGTAGGTGCAGTTATGAACTTATCTACTAATATTTTGCCTCTGGGATTGTGAGAAACGATGAACCACATCTTGCTGGTGCCTTGCCTTTGCCATGGGCTTCCTCCAAGCCTGTGATGAACATTCAGCTTCCCACCTTGCTGTCCGCATCTCTCAGGTCACACACCACTTTCTGTCTCTTCCCCAGAGAACCACTCAATTCTGAGCTGCTCCTCCCTTTCTTAGGATGACAGCAGCAGCTCTGAGGTACTCCCACTTTTTTCTTCCTTCAAGCACCTGCAAGCAGGGTCATCCCCTCATTCAGCATTTGTGCCATTACCGTTCATCTGTGTTTCGCTTTTGCTTAGAGTATTTTTGCAAATGCTTTTGATTTATTAATCTATTCTTTTATGGCTTCTGGACTATAAATCACAGCTGGGAAGGCCTTCCTACTCTAAGGTTATACAGGAGTTTATTCATGTTTTTTTTCAAGTACATTTAGAACATCACTTGGACCTCAAGCTTTTGATTCAGTTGTAGTTTGTATCAATGTATTTTTGATGTACTTTGTTTTCACTTATGATACAGTACTAAGTCTTTTACTTTCATATCTTTCAAAGCTTTTTGATAGCTCCAATTTCACATGTGGTCTTACAGACCATCTCTTCTCTGTGTTCATATATTTTGGCTCTTTCTGTTTTCTTACTTCGTTCTTTAAAACAGTAAACACTTTCTTAAATATATTTTTAGTTGGTGTTGTAATATACACTACACTTTTATCAATAATGTAACACAACAGTTAAACTTGTTCATCCTTTTTTTTAATGCATTGATATTTAGAGGTGGGATTTGTTTTTGTTTGTTTTGTTTTATTTTGCTAGTCACATTTGTAGTCAATGAATTTTCATGGACTGTTATTAGTAGATTCCTGGACAGCACTAATAGGATTAATTCAGAGTGGCTGTCCAAGCTTCCTGAGTTAAATATTTCCTTTTCCTTTTTGTTTCTGCAAAGGAGATATATATTTCCCTTGCAGAATATATATATATATATATATGTATATATATATATATATATTCTCTGGCTCTCAGAACTGTCCTAAAAGAAATCTTATACTAATAGTCCTGGCTTCATCTTACAGCTTTTGCCTTACACGATATGCCTTCATTTATAGAAGTTCTATTTGCTGAAACTGCTGTGCCTGGGAAGTAATCTTCACCCCAATTTCTAAGTCTTCTCTGTTTCTTTAGAAATTCTGCTGTGTTCAATACTCTTTTTTTTTTTTTAAGATTTTATTTATTTATTTGTTAGAGAGAGAGAGAGAGCGAGAGCACAGGCGACAGAGTGGCAGGCAGAGGCAGAAGGAGAAGCAGGCTCCCTGCCAAGCAAGGAGCCCAATGTGGGACTCGATCCCAGGATGCTGGGATCATGACCTCAGCCGAAGGCAGCCGCTTAACCAACTGAGACACCCAGGCGTCCCCTCAATACTGTTTCTAATTCCAATGCTTATCTTCTGATGGAATCCTCTCTTTCTGGAAATTAATGTGGTAAAATCTTGTAACAATATGCCCTGGTAATGCAAATTATAATATTTATATAATATAAATTATTATATTATATATAACATACATAATATAATATAATGCAATAAGAAAGTAGCTCCTGTGTTCTGTTAGAACTTATTCTTAGTTGGAGGTAAACTAACATTTAATCTCCTCTTAGGTAAGCCAGAAGATAAATATGGCAGACAGACTGAAAAGCCATGGCACAGTTAGTGTCTTTCCCTTCTCAAGGTGGAAAGTGGAGGGTTGAGTCACCATAATCCCAGTATTCCCCTTCCCTAGTTTTAATCCAGCTTGGATATATAGAATATATATCAACTAACTGGAAATATTTCTGAAATAATAAGTAATCTGGAATTTTCTCCATTGATATCTAAACCAGACCAGAGAGTTGCCATCACATGACTCCAGAAACCAAATATACCAGACTGGATTTGGACTGCATGTTCAGGCTCTGGACTCCCATCCAGTCACCGTGTAGTCTTATCTCAGTCACTGCATTAATCTCATAGCAATGGAGCCGAACATTATGCGTGATTAGATATTTTGGGTCTCATTGGGTGAGGTATTACCTCATCTCTAGCAATTTCTGAGTTTCCCATTTCTAGGCCTCTTGTATAGATCCTTGCTCACTTCCTGGCAAATTCCCATGGATTTATCTACCCCATGGCTTGCTGAGGACCTCCGCTTTTGGGAACATTTGAACACAATTCACTGGCTGTGGATTTTTTTTTTTTTCTTCCTGATCCTAGTTTTCTTGAAAATGTAGGTTGGGATTTGTTGTTATCTACAGCTATTGTTCTTAACTATATTCTATATTACCTGCATGTTCACACCAGAACTGGAATTCTGCTTGGAGATTTGGAGAGCATACTTCAAATTCTCCAAATATAATTTCTTATCTCTGAAGTTAGGAAGCTTAAGCTTCATACAATACAATTTAAGATTCACTAGTAGATTCTTATAAGATTCAATAGTAGAAGCAGTTCATCTAAGTAATTTTTATTCATTTTAACATTCTGTCTTTCCAGAGAATAGTAATTTTTATCTATTTCTCCAAAGTTCACCATTGGAATAGATATTAAAAATTACACATACCTTAGTTTGAAAAAAGCATAAAGGAAACCGTATTACCTTTGACCTTGTGAATAACAAAGCTGAACATACACAAGCTGCTTAACAAAAAATTATTCAATGTAGATTCATTTATGCACTATAAAGAAACTTATGGATGTATCTAATATAGATATACTTTGACAATGTTCACAAATAATAGTATTTTATCTTTGAAGAAAGATGTAATTATTTTATAAAGTGTTACATTGATCCCAAGCACTTTTTCAATGATGAACATGCTTGGATTGAAGAATAAGATAAGATCAAATATCTTTTGTTCTGCTTTGACTCACACTTGTTTCTTCTCAAGTTAAACCTAATTTTAGTTGGCAGGCTCCTAGCTATTAGTGTGTCATCTACTGTGACCATTTCCATCATGATATGCAGAGGTCATTTGTATGATATTTGACTCTAGATTCTAAAGTTATAAAATTCAACACCATATGGACTCTTTACAGTCCACGATAAAAATGGAATTAGGGACTCCTGATGTGTGGCAAAGGGCAGCTAAAAAAAAAAAAAAAAGGAAAAAAATAAGAAAAGAAAAAGAAATACGCCATCCTAGGAAATAAGTGTTTATGGAGAGATATCATTTTTGAATACACATTGGTAGGAGGAGAAAGGGATTAAGACTAAAGAGTAACAAAGAGAAAAGAACATGAGAACTAAGTAAAATCAGAAAATAAAAGAAATATGAAGATAATACTGGTGTAAAAAGTAAAAAACAAAACAAAACAAAAAACTATCACCAGCAAGGGAAGAATGTCATTAACAGCTTCAAAGGAAATTTGGGGGAAAAAAATCATATGAATTGTGAATTTGTATAGAGGTCATTTGTCATGTGTTCTAGCCACCTGGCACCTTTTGCACATACTTCCTGTGCTGGAGAATCTTCTCTTATGAGCCCTAGATACCCAAGATAGAAATCAGAAAATGTACTTGCCCAGTGTGATTGCCTTTTTGGTGTGTCAACTCAGGGATGCTATCGTCCCTGGATATGCAAACACTAATCCAGGTGTTGCTGTAGAGGTATTTTGTAGATGTAATTAAATTCCAAAGTTCGTTGACTTTAGGTAAGAGAGAAGATCCTAGACAATTTGTGTGGCTTTATTCAACATGTAAGGTCTAAAAGCAGAGCTGAGGCTTAGTTGAAGAAGGAAATTCTAACTGTGAACAGCTACTTAAACTTGTACTCTAGAGTTTATTATGTCTGTACCCTGAAGCATCCTTTAGATTTTGGACTTTCCCTTCAACCTCACAACCTTGCAAACCAATTCCTTGCAATATGTCTCTATTCTTATTTAAGTTTTGCAGTACTTTGTTAAGCAGCAATACTGCCCCCATTTAAGAAAAGCATTGTCTAACTTTCCTCATAGACTGTCTTAGGGCACCCAGGCATAAAAACAATTGGAAGAGTATTCTCTCATAAACCACCCTGAGTCTGGGAATTTACTTCAGAATAGAGTTGTAGAAAAAAAATATACTTTTAGTGGGCTGTCCAAGGGGTGGGGGGAGGAATCCCTCTTAGGATAATTGCCCACCTATTACTACCATTAAAAAATTATCCTCCACTCAAATAGCACTCCAGGTGAGGCTAAATTCTTTTAACAAGGAGTTCCAGAGAAGCTTATTGTTCCTGAGAATTGATTTCTAAGGTATGCGGCCTTTGGGTTTCTGGATCTGCCATTCTTAGCAACATAAACCTAAGTTAGTCTTTTTGGGTATATAAAAGCTTCTTTTACCATTAATTCCTTGATGAACATTTAGGTTGTTTCCAAACATTGGCTTTTGTCAATAAGGCTACAAAGAACATAAACATGCAGATATCTCTTCAAGATCCTTTTTTTTTTTTTTTTAAATTTCCTTTGGATATATATCCACAGTGAGGTTCCTGGATGCTGTTTTCCACCGTGGCTGCCCCAATTAAGATTCACACCAATAGTGCACAATGGATCCACTTTGTTTATTATTTGCTTTTTTGCCTTTGCTTTTTATCTCAAATCTAAAAAAAAAAAAACAAAAAAACAAGCACTTTATGTTTAAAGTCCCTGTGTTTTCTTTTTTTAAATTATTATTTTTTATTATGTTGTGTTAGTCACCATACAGTAAGTCATTAGTTTTTGATGTACTGTTCAAAGATTCATTGTTTACATACAAAACCCAGTGTTCCATGCAATCCGTGCCCTCAATACCCATCACTGGGCCAACCCATGGCCCCACTTCCCTCCCTTCCAAAACCCTCAGTTTGTTTCTTGGAGTCCACAGTTTCTCATGGTTCGTCTTTCCCTCCAATTTCCCCTCTTCATTTTTCCCTTCCTTCTCCTAATGTCCTCCATGCTATTCCTTATGTTCCACAGGTAAGTGAAACCATATGATAATTGACTTTCTCTGCTTGACTTATTTCACTCAGCATAATCTCCTCCAGTCCCATCCATGTTGATGCAACAGTTGGGTATTCATCCTTTCTGATGGCTGAGTAATATTCCATTGTATATATGGACCACATCTCCTTTATCTATTCATCTGTTGAAGGGCATCTTGGCTGTTTCCACAGTTTGGCTATTGTGGATATTGCTGCTATGAACATTGGGGTGCATATGGCCCTTCTTTTCACTACATCTGTATCTTTGGGGCAAATACCCAGTAATGCAATTCCTGGGTCATATGGTAGCTCTATTTTTAATTTTTTGAGGAAACTCCACACTGTTTTCCAAGGTGGCTGCACCAACTTGCATTCCCTTCAGCAGTGTAAGAGGGTTCCCCTTTCTCCACATCCTCTCCAACAATGGTTGTTTCTTGCCTTGTTAATTTTTGCCATTCTAACTGGTGTAAGGTGGTATCTCAATGTGGTTTTTATTTGAATTTCCCCGGTTTCTAATGATGATGAATTTTTTTTAATGTGTCTGTTAGCCATCTGTATGTCTTCTTTGGAGAAGTGTCTGTTCATGTTTTCTGTCCATTTTTTGACTTGATTATTTGTTTTTTGGGTATTGAGTTTGAGAAGTTTTTACAGATCCTGGATAACAGCACTTTGTCTGTAGTGTCAGTTGCAAATATCTACTCCCATCCTGTGGGCTGTTTCTTTGTTTTGTTGACTGTTGCCATTTTTGTGCAGAAGATTTTATATTGATGAAGTTCCAAAAGTTCATTTTCACTTTTATATCCCTTGCCTTTGGAGACATGTCTTGAAAGAAGTTGCTGTGGCCAATGTCAGAGAGGTTCTGCCTATGCTCTCCTCTAGGATCTTGGTGGATTCCTGTCTCACGTTGAGGTCTTTCATCCATTTCAAGTTTATTTTTGTGTATGGTGTAAGACAATGGTTGAGTTTCATTTTCTATTCATAGTTGTCCAATTTTCCCAGCACCATTTATTGAAGAGACTGTCTTTTTTTCCACTGGATATTTTTTCCTGCTTTGTCGAAGATTATTTGACCATAGAGTTGAGGGTCCATATCTGGGCTCTTTACTCTGTTCCAATGGTCTATGTATCTGTTTTTGTGCTAGTATCATGCTGTCTTGGTGATTACGGTTTTGTAATATAGCTTGAAATCAGGTAATGTGATGCCCCTAGTTTTGTTTTTCTTTTTCAACATTTCCTTAGCAATTCAGGGTCTTTTATGGTTCCATACAAATTTTAGGATTGTTTGTTCCAGCTCTTTGAAAAATGCCAGTAGAACTTTGATCAGGATGGCATTGAAAGTATAGATTGCTCTAGGCAGTAGCAACATTTTAACAATATTTATTCTACTGATCCATGAGCATGGAAGCCTTTTCCATCTTTTTATATCTTTTTTCATGAGTGTTCTGTAGTTCCTTGAGTACAGATCCTTTACCTCTTTGGTTAGGTTTATTTCCAGGTATCTTATGGTTCTTGGTGCTATAGTAAATGGAACCGATTCTCTAACTTTCCTTTCACATTTTCATTGTTAGTGTATAAGAAAGCAACTGATTTCTGTGCATTGATTTTGTATCCTGCCATATTACTGAATTTCTGTATAAGTTCTAGTAGTTTTGGGGTGGAGTTTTTTGGATTTTCCATATGAAGTATCATGTCATCTGCAAAGAGAGAGAGTTGGACTTTTTCTTTGCCAACTGAATACCTTTGATTTCTTTTTGTTTTCTGATTCCTGTTGCTAGGACTTCTAGTACTATGTTGAACAACAGTGATGAGAGTGGGCATTCTTGTCGTGTTCCTGATCATAAAGGGAAAGCTGTCAAATTTCCCCATTGAGAATGATATTTGCTGTGGGTTTTTCATAGGTTTTATGAAGTTGAGGAATGTTCCCTCTATCCCTATACTTTAAAGGATTTTAATCAGGAACAGATGCTGTATCTTGTCAAATGCTTTTTTTGCATCAGTTGAGAGGACCATGTGGTTCTTCTTTCCTCTTATTGATTTGTTCTATCACATTGATTGATTTGTGAATATTGCACCACCCTTGCATCCCAGGGATAAATCCCAACTGGTCATGGTGGATAGTCTTTTTAATGTACTGTTGGATCCTTTTAGCTAGGATCTTGTTGAGAATCTTGGCATCCATATTCATCAGGGATATTGGTCTGAAATTCTCCTTTTTGATGGGGTCTTTGCCTGGTTTGGGGATCAGGGTAATGCTGGCTTCATAGAAAGAGTCTAGAAGTTTTCCTTCTGTTTCTATTTCTTGGAACAGCCTCAGGAGAATAGGTACTATTGCTTCTTTGAGTGTTTGGTAGATTTCCCCAGAGAATTCATCAGGTCCTGGGCTCTTGTTTTTTGGGAGGTTTTTGATCACTGCTTCAATCTCATTACTAGATATTGGTCTATCCAGGTTGTCAACTTCTTCCTGTTTCAGTCTTGGAAGTTTATAGGTTTTCAGGAATGCATCCATTTCTTCTAGGTTGCTTAACTTACTGGCATATAACTGTTGATAATTTCTGATGGTTGTTTGTTTCCTTGGTGTTAATCATTATCTCTCCCCTTTCATTCATAATTTTATTAATTTGGGTCCTCTCTCTTTTCTTATGGATTAGTTTGTCCAGTGTTTTATCGATCTTATTGATTTTTTCAAAGAACCAGCTTCTAGTTTCCTTGATGTGTTCTACTGTATCTCTAGTTTCAATCTCATTGATCTCTCTCTAATCTTGATAATTTCCATTCTTGTGCGTGGGGTTGGCTTAATTTGTTGTTGATTTTCCAGTTCTTTATGGTGTAAAGAGAGCTGGTGTATTTGGGATTTTCCAATTTTTTTGAATGAGGCTTGGATGGCTATGTATTTTCCCCTTAGGACCACCTTTGCCATATCTCATAGATTTCGGAGTGATGTGTCTTCATTCTCATTGGTTTCCATGAATTAAGTTCTCTGATTTCCTGGTTGATCCAAATATTTTTGTGCAGAATAATCTTTAGTTTCCAAGTATTTGAATTCCTTCCAAACTTTTTCTTGTGGCTGAATTCCAGTTTCAAAGCATTGGTAATATGCAGGGAATAATCTCAATCTTTTGGTATTGGTTGAGCCCTTATTTGACCCAGTATGTAGTAAATTTGGAGAAATTTCCATGTGCTCTTGAGAAGAATGAGTATTTTGTTGTTTTAGGGTGGAATGTTCTGTATATATCTATGAGGTCCATCTGGTCCAATGTGTCACTCAAACCTCTTGTTTCTTTTTTGATTTTCTGCTTGGATGATCTATTACTGAGAGTGCCATGTTAAGATCCCCTACAATTAATGTATTCATATCAATATGACTCATTATTTTGATAACAGTTGGCTTCTGTAGTTGGCTGCTTCCATGTTGGGGGCATAGATGTTTACAATTTTTAGATCTTCTTATTGGATAGATCCTTTAAGAATGATATAGTGTCCTTCTGTATCTCTGACTACAGTCTTTAGCTTAAAATCTAATTTATCTGTTAGGAGAATTGCTATCTCAGCTTCCTTTTGAGGCTCATTGGCATGAAAGATGGTTCTCCATCCCTTCACTTTCAGTTTGGATGTATCTTTTCTATCAGAAGTTTTATGGTTTCAAATTTTAAGTCCAAGTCTTTGATCTACCTTAAGTTAATTTTTGTATATGGTGTAAGACAGGAGTCCAGTTTCATTCTTTTATATGTGGCTCTCTGGTTTCGCTAAAAACATTTATTGAAGGTCTCTTCATTTCCCCCATTTTACATTCCCCTTTTATTTTCTTGATTAGCTTGTTGAAAATTAATTGACCATATATGAGTGGGTTTATTTCTAGAGTCTGTATTCTGTTCTATTCATCTGTGTGTCTGTTTTTATGTCAATACTCTACTGTTTTGATTACTATAGCTTTGTAATATAGTTTGAAATCAGAACTTTTATTGTCTCCAGTTTTTCTTTCTCAGAACTGTTTTGGCCATTCAGGGTCTTGTGCAGCTCCATACAAATTT
>ML098486.1:23236-40949 GCA_003697995.1 Taxidea taxus jeffersonii | reverse complement strand
CAAACAGTAGTTATCTAAAATGATGCCTTCTGTGTGCGTCACTTTAGGGAAGATCAGAATGAGCCTTCCCACATCTGGTCAGGGCATGCATTAACCTCTGTGGGGCCTGGAACACATGGCTCTGATGGAGAGAATTGGGGGAACAAATATGGAGTCCATGTTGTCAGCTCTCCTATGCCTATGAACCAGAAAGCGGATCCTCACCAGATACCAAATCTGCCACTCCCTTGGTCTTGGACTTCCCAACCCCCAGAACTGCAACAAATAAATGTTGGTTGTTTAAGCCACCCAGGCTGTGATATATTTGTTATAGCAGCCTGAATAGTACAAGCTAAGACAGTAGCATTATGATTGAGAACTGAATTCCTATTAGAACAATGGAAGCCAGGTTATGAGAAGGAGCCCTACAATCCAACAACCCCTTCAGGATTCTTATCTTTCTGGTGAATTATTCCCATTTTTTAAATTATATAATGAATGGCCCTTTTAATTCCTAGAAATGCTTTTGTGTTAAAGACAATTACATCTTATTTCAGTATGGCTATACTAGCTTACTTTTGCTAAGCATATCTTTAACTGTGGCTCATTTTTCCTAGGGTCTCAATTTTATGAAGGGGTCCCAAGTCTACTTTCAACCTTAAACTAGTCCAGTGCCATGTTTTCTGTTTAGGGGGTGTGTTTTAAAACAGGAGGTTTCTAGCCATTTGTCCTCTCTCTCCCAAGGCTTACTGCTCTGGATCTTAAGTGTCCCTTTGATTTCTTAAACTTGAGGATTTCCTTGTCTTTATTTCATGTCCAGCTATGTGACAGTTTCCCTTCTTAATTTACCCAGAATTTCTTTGTAGCAGGGGAATGGTGGGTTTTTCCCTAAAGTCCTGGGCAGTAGTGATGACTGTTTGCCATGTTGCTGGAATGGATTCTCTATCTCACACTTTAAATCAAAAGATTCTCATCCTTGGCTGCATATTGGAATCACCTGGGAAACTTTAGTAAGTACTGATTCCTGGATCCATTGCAAGAAATTCATTTAGTTGGTCTGAGATGACACATTGACATTGGGGTTGCTTTTAAAGGCTCCCCAAGTGATTCTAATGCAGCCAAGGCTGAGAACCCCTGCTTACACTTTAGTAGCAACCACTCCAAGCTGTGAGTTCCACTGAGGCTTCGGCTTGGGAGGTAGTGGTCTTACTAGGGCAATAGCTGGACCTGTTTCTTGGGTTTCTCAACTCCTCATCTTTATTTCTGGTCCATTTTTGTGTTATCCTGGTGGATTGGGTCAGATAATTTTTCTCCATCTTCACTGTGTTCCCCACTGACCCTCTAGGCTTTAGAGGTTTTAACTAAGGTGAACAAGTCTCTGAATTATACTTCTGCTTTTCTCTCTATATCTATCTACTCCAATATTTTTCCTGTTAAAGAGGTCAGTTCTAACAGAAATGTTGGCTTGTTGGTTTAAGATGCCCAAATGCAGTGTATTTTCCAACTTTTCATTTTGATTCATTGCTGGTCTTGACCTTTTTCAAGTTTTCCACAAACTGTGCCTGTTGATGAGTCATAAAAATGTCCTGGGCAGTAGCTTGTGCTGTGTGCTAATGAAAAAGTTAAGCATGTCCATGATATTCCTTTTAATTTTACAAGGAATTTGTAACTTTGGTGCAGTAGTGACATGTGAGAAATGGCATTAAGCTGTGAAAAACAAAACTCACCGTTCTTATTTAAGAGTGGATAGTAGATTTAACTGTTGGGACTGCTGAGTTGCTTCATATTCTTTGTGGCAGAGTGAAAAAAGGTTCTTAAGGACTCTACTGATTTCCAGATATTTAGTTACAAATCTTTTCCTTGAAAGGTCAGCTGTTCTGTTGGGTAGGAGGACAGACTGTTTGATCGTCCGGTGAGCCATTGACCTTCATGATGTTCCTTTGCTTTTATTCCTGGAAGCCGTTTTACAGATTGCACTTTGGTTTTCATTCTTTTCTTTTATTTTAAGATTTACTTATTTTTTTTTAAGATTTTATTTATTTATTAGTTAGAGAGCGGGTGAGCACAGGCAGACAGAGAGGCAGGCAGAGGCAGAGGGAGAAGCAGGCTTCCTGCTGAGCAAGGAGCCCGATGTGGGACTCGATCCCAGGACACTGGGATCATGACCTGAGCCGAAGGCAGCCGCTTAACCAACTGAGCCACCCAGGCGTCCCAAGATTTACTTATTTAAGAGAGAGAGAGCATGCAAGTGTGAGTCGGGGGAGGATCGGAGGGAGAGAATCTCAAGCAGATTCCCTGCTGAGCATGGATGCCAATGTGGTACTCTGTCTCACGACCCTGAGATCATGACCTGAGCCAAAATCAAGAGTTGGATGCTTATCCAGCTGAGCCACCCAGGAGTCCCTGCACTTTGGTCTCAAATGGGAAATAGGAATTGGTTATCTGAAGATTTGATACATAGTCACCCAAAGCACATGCTCTACTGAAAATGGATTACCCTGTCTCCACTTATGAAAGACAGAAACTTATAAAACATTTGAATAGGTAATACATATATGTAGCTTAAAAATTGAAAAAGCACAAAATGGCATATGATAGGGCGCCTGGGTGGCTCAGCTGTTAGGCTTCCGCCTTTGGCTCAGGTCATGATCCTAGAGTCCTGGGATCAAGCCCCGTATCAGGCTTCCTGCTCAGTGGGAAGCCTGCTTCTCCCTTTCCCTCTCCCCCTGCTTGTGTTCCCTCTCTCGCTGTCTCTTTCTCTCTGTCAAATAAATAAAATCTTTAAAAAAATGGTATATGATAATAAACAGGTCCTGTCAGTATCAGCTGTGCTAAATCATGTTGATTCTGTGTACTCTTTTTTTTTCTGGAAAAGAGCATTTTATTTATTTATTTTTAAAATGAACATATAATGTATTATTAGCCCCAGGGGTACAGGTCTGTGAATCGCCAGGTTTACAACTTCACAGCACTCACCATAGCACATACCCTCCCCAGTGTCCATAAGCCCACGATTCTGTGTACTCTTGATATGATGTGATGAAAATGGCACTTTACTTCTGTGGTTTTCCTTCCAAAAATTCATAACACCGGTCTAATCATGAGGAAAATTCCATTAGAGGGGCAGCCTATAAAATATTTGACCATCACTCCTCAAAACTACCAAGGTTATCAAAAACAAGGGAAGTCAAATTGTCACAGACAAGGGGAACCTAAGGAGACAATTATTAAATTTAATATTGAATCCTGAATGGAATCCTGAGACAGAAAAAAGACATTAGGTAAAAACTTTTTAAAAATCTGAGTAAATTGCAGACTTTAATAATAATGCATTTATACTGGTCTCATTAAATGTGGTGAAAGTATCATACAAATGTAAGATGTTAATAATGGCAGAAACTATAAGATGTAGAGAACTCCTCTGCAGTATCTTTCTCATTTTCTGTGTAAATCTGAATCTGTTCTTAAAAAATAATGTATTCTATGGGACACCTGGGTGGCTCAGTTGGTTAAGCAGCTGCCTTCAGCTCAGGTCATGATCCCAGCGTCCTGGGATCGAGTCCCACATCGGGCTCCTTGCTCAGTGGGGAGCCTGCTTCTCCCTCTGCCTCTGCCTGCCACTCTGTCTGCCTGTGCTAACTCTCTCTGACAAATAAATAAATAAATACTTTTTAAAAAATGTATTCTTTTTTTTAAATAAGATTTTATTTATTCATTTGACAGATCACAAGTAGGCAGAGGAGAGGCAGGCAGAGTGAGAGGAAGGGAAGCAGGCTCCCTGCTGAGCAGAGAGCCCGATGCGCGGCTTGATCCCAGGACCCTGAGATCATGACCTGAGCTGAAGGCAGAGGCTTTAACGCACTGAGCCACCCAGGCGCCCCAAAATAATGTATTCTTTAGAAAGTCGTCTTCATTTCCTGAACCTCCAATACCCCAGTCTGAGGGGAACCACTGCTTGCCATTTTTTTAGTGACTCCTTTGAGAGAGATTTTATGCCAATATAAACACAATATATGTATATCCCTCTTTCTTCTGCTTAAAAAAAAAAAAAAGTGGCAACATACGTATGTAGTATTATTTCATTTAAGAGTATACTTGGTGATTTTTCCATATTATCTCATAAGTTCATTATTATTCATAGTATTTCATTATATAGCTATACCACAGTTTAACTGGTCTCCTGTTGTTGGGTAGTTAGGTTGTCTTGTTTGACTCCAGGTGATTAGTTAATAACCCTATCATTTGGAACAGAGCAGGTGGGAGTTGGGGTTTGGGATGGTGGGGAGGGAATAGTCAAGTTTTATTTTGGTAGTTAGTTGGATTTATTTATTTATTCATTTATTAATTTAATACTCCACTTATTTCTAGAAGAGGATTTGAGAGAGATTGTTTAGTTATTTAAATCTATTGATGAATATCTCAGAGATGCCTCCTGTGTATTAATCATAATGCTGAATAAGTGCGGGTGATACAGAAATCTCTTAAGGTTCAGGTCCAGATCTTAGCTCATGATGAAAGAGATAGTCCCAAGAATATAATCATATTTTTGTAGTCTGCGCTAACACTGTGCTGCAGAAACACAAACGAGGAAGTGACTAAACTAGACATTTTGAGTTTTAGATGTCATTCCAGATGAGCTCAAACGACAGTTGAAGGTTCATGGTTGACTCATTTGGATGGCTTTTGTCTTCAAGGAAGGGAAGGTCCTCAGTTTTTTTCTGTTTGTGGTACCTGGAATCAGAGACTTTATGTTTATAGATAAGACTTAGCTTGCCTCCACTCTGAGGCAGCCTCTGGGAGATGTCCTGTCGATTGCTTACCTTCATAAGCAGTGAAGAATACTCAGTAGCATGATTTCCTTATGCTTCAGTGTGCCTTCAGGGAAAGTATTGGATACTCTGGTTTGGTGAAGCTGCTACACACAGTTGTGGAACCATTGCTGATTTTCCCCCCCAAGGAATGGTTCATCCAGGAGAAGGCATGGGCAGGGAAAAGGATGAAGTGTTATGCTTTTCACTGGTTCCTTTTCGGAACAAGGCTTTCTTCCATGAGCTAGAAGTCTAGCTTCAAAGACTGGCTCTCGTTTGCTTATTTATTATATACTTATTTTTTTTTAAGATTTTATTTATTATTTGACAGGCAGAGATCACAAGTAGGCAGAGAGAGAGAGGAGGAAGCAGGCTCTCTGCTGAGCAGAGAGCCCGATGCGGGGCTCGATCCCAATACCCTGGGATCATGACCTGAGCTGAAGGCAGAGGCTTTAACCCACTGAGCCACCCAGGCACCCCTATACTTATTTTTAATTACAAAATAAATACATGATTGCATTTCCACAAGATATTCAGACACTGTTTGCCTTGACTCCAGTTCCATTCCATTCCACAGAAGGAACCATTTATTGCATCATTTGGTGTATGTGGAAAGTGTGTGTGTATGTTTGTGTTTTACATTATTGTCCTACAAAATACAGTATCCTCTTATTTGATTTATTCACTTAGTAAGATGTATTAGATAATATTTCAAGGCATAATGTGTTGATTGACCTTATTCCACTTTTATGGCTATAACAAAATTAGCTCAAACTTTCTGCTATTGTTAGCCTTCTAGGTTGTTACCATTTTTGGTTTATTATTATGAACAGTGCTGTAGTGACCCCTTTGTACATTGTGGGGATTTCTCTTGGTTATTAAGAAGTGATTTTGCTACTCATAAGATTTAGGGATTTTAAATTTTGCCAGATACTTATAACACATTGTTAACATGAGAAACACAAGTTGTAGATTTGAATGGATAGTGTCATATCACTTTAGTTGGAAGAAAAGCCCAGATATGTTACAGGGACATATTCTATTGGCTAGACTGGTAATAGTTGAAAACCTTCAAGAAGATACTAGATTTGAGAATGTTGGTCAAAGGGACTTCGGCCTTTTCAGTGATATTTAGGTTTTTATAAGAAGAATGTGTGCATGTCCTATTCGAATTATAAATAGTTACCAATTAAAAATATAAAAATGGGGACGCCTGGGTGGCTCAGTTGTTTAAGCGGCTGCCTTCGGCTCAGGTCATGATCCCAGCATCCTGGGATCGAGTCCCACATCGGGCTCCTTGCTCGGCAGGGAGCCTGCTTCTCCCTCTGCCTCTGCCTGCCTCTGCCTGTCTCTCTGTCTGCCTGTGCTCGCTCGCTCTCTAACTAATAAATAAAAATAAAATCTTTAAAAAAAAAAAAAGGAAAAAAATATATAAAAATGTTTAAATAATTTTTATCTATCTTTATGCCTAAGGCATAGAATAGTCCTGTTTTTAACCACATACTGACTGACCATTTAAAATTTTGATCATGTGTTAAGGTGTGGAAAAAAACCCAGTATTTTTCAAAAAGTAGAATTAGGTGATGGTAGGTGAGGGTCACATTCTTTGGCCGCTGTTATCCCAGTCAAGTATTTAATCATCTTGGGTTTTCTGGATTTTATAGTAGAAAGCTATCTCTTATTGTAGCTTTCTGTTTATAATGATTAGATTCTAGTACAAGTGACTAAAATTGAAAAAATTTTTACTATTGACCTTAACACTCTTTAATGTAAAATAGAGTATTTAAATATTGCCAGTGTTGTATGAATACAGTAAACAATTGCTTAAATTATGTGACTCCAGAGAATAGGTGTCTTTAATACGTAACTTTTTTTTTTTCTTCAAGAGATGTGAAAGCTGGAAATATTCTTCTTGGAGAAGATGGCTCAGTACAGATTGCAGGTAATGATTAGTATTTCTTTTTATTTAATGGTCAGTAGAACCACCTTACCTATGTTTTGTGTTTTCAGGGCTAGTTTTCTCTTCTAGTCCTTGGACTGTCACTAGTCAAGCAGCCTGTATTGGCACATCCCTGCTGACTCTCAAGATACCCTCCACTATTCATCCTTCACTTTTGATCTCAGACATTTTTCAGCCCATTAATCATTACCTTACAGTTACCACTCTTCACCCCCGTGGAGTCATCTTCTGTGGGTTCTCACAGCGTTCTGTGCTTTCCTTTGAAGGAGAGGTAGTCGGGAATCCCCACAGTGTGTATGAATGAATACGCTGTGGAGGAGTGATACAGAGCTGCTTCTGTCCTGGGGCGATTGGGGTATTTGCCAGTGAGGAGGAGGCATCTGAGAGGCGGAAGTGCACTGTTGGCAGACTCAGAGCTGACGAGATAAGAGTTGGCGTCCAGGGCCTACCAGATGTGGCCATGCTGGTGAAATGCCCCTCCTGCAGGCTGAGACTCCAGAATGGTTGTACTGCAGGATTGTTGAGCAGGCCACTCATCTGAGGCCTCAGCTTGGTCCCATACCACTGGGATGGTCAGATGTTTGGCAGGAGGAAAATAATCACCCAGACCCTAAATTGTTTCTTAAGCTTTAGAGGATAATTTAGGTGCACATCTTCCTTCATGTCCCAACCTAAGGAAATACTTTAACAAAGCCACATAATGCTTCAGCATAAAAGAACGTATTGATAAGTTTGTCTCCTTTAAAATTCATAGCTTCTGTTTGTTGAAAGAGGAACAAATGGTTTATCACCATTAATAAACAGAAAGGCAAACCACATAGTAGAGAGGATATTTGCAGCATGAAATAACTGATATCAGGCTCAAATTTAGAATACATAAAGAACCATTAAGAAAAATCAGATAAGGGCACCTGGGTGGCTCAGTTGGGTAAGCAACTGCTTTTGATTCAGGTCCTGGGGTCCTAGGATTGTGTCCGACATCCGGCTTCCCCTGCTCGGGGAGCCTGCTTCTCCTTCTCCTTCTGCCTGCCACTCCCCTACTTGTGCACTCTCTCTCTCTGTCAAGTAAATAAATAAAATATTTTTAAAGAGAAAGAAAAATCAGAGTAAAAATGGGCAGAAGATGGGCACCTGGGTGGCTCAGTCGGTTAAGTGACTGCCTTTGGCTCAGATCATTATCCTGGAGTCTCAGGATCAAGTCCTGCATCAGGCTCCCTGCTCAGTAAGGAGTGTGCATCTCCCTCTGACCCTTTCCCCCTCTCGTGCACTCTCTCTCTTTTTCTCTCTCAAATAAATAAACAAAATCTTTTCCCAAAAAATGAGCAGAAGACTTCCCAAATGACAATAGCAAAACACAAATGTAATAAAAGGTGTTCAACATCACTAGCCTTGTAGATATTGTGGGTTTTGGTCCAGACCACCACAGTAAAGCAAATATTGCAATAAAGCAAAGCAAATGGTTTCCCAGTGTGTATAAAAGTTATGTTTACACTATTCTATAGCCTATTAAATGCGCAATACAGTATTTTTAAAAATGCATATTTTAATTAAAAATACTGTATTGCTAAACATGCATACTGGCAGAGTCTTGTCTCTGTGTTTGACTGCTGACTGATCAAGGTGAGAGCTGCTGAAGGCTGGGATAACTATGGCAGATTCTTAAAAGAAGACAATGACATTTGCTACATTAGTTGACTCTTCTTTTTACGAATGATTTCTCTATAAGCATGCAGTGCTGTTTTACCCACAGAACTTCTTTCAGAATTGGAGTCAGTCCTGTGAAACCTTGCCTTATCAACTGAGTTTATGTAATATCCAAAATCTTTGTTTTCATTTCAACAATCTTCACAGCATCTTTACTGGGAATAGATTCTATCTTGAGAAACCACTTTCTTTGCTCATCTGTAAGAAGCAACTCCTCATTCGTTCAAGTTTTATCATGAGATTGCAGCAATGCAGTCCCATATGCAGGCTCCCTTTCTATTTCTAGCTCTCTTGCTATTTCCATCACATCTGCACCTGTGGCCTCCATGAAAGTCTGAACCTCTCAAAGTTGTCCATGAGGGTTGGAACCAGCTTCTTCCAAATTCCTGTTAATGTTGTTATTTTGACTTTTTCCCATGAAACATGAATGTTCTTAATGGTATCTAGAATAGTGAATTCTTTCTAGAAGGTTTTCAGTTTACTTTGCCTAGATCCAGGAGAGGAATCACTAGCTTAATAGAATGTGTGTGTTAAATAATAAGACTTGAAAGTCAAAATTACTCCTTGATCCATGGGCTGCAGAATGGATGTTGTGTTAGCAGGCATGAAAACAATATTAATCTCATTGTATGACTCCATTGGAGCTCTTGGCTGACGGTGCGTTGTCAGTGAGGGTAGTGTGTGTGTGTATATATATATATATATATATATTTTTTTTTAAAGATTTTATTTATTTTAGGGGCACCTGGGTGGCTCAGTGGGTTAAGGCCGCTGCCTTCGGCTCGGGTCATGATCCCAGGGTCCTGGGATCGAGCCCCGCATCGGGCTCTCTGCTCGGCAGGGAGCCTGCTTCCCTTCCTCTCTCTCTCTGCCTGCCTCTCTACCTGCTTGTGATCTCTGTCAAATAAATAAATAAAATCTTAAAAAAAAAAAAGATTTTATTTATTTTAGAGAGAGAGCATATGTGTGTGTGAACAGAGGAGAGGGAGAGAAACTCAAGCAGACTTGGTGCTGAATGCAGAGCCCAACATGGGTCTTGATCTCATTAACCTTGAGAAAAAACCTGAGTCAAAACCGAGAGTCAGTCGGATGCTTAACCAGCTGAGCCACCCAGGTGCCCCAATGGGCAGTAATATTTTGAAAGGAGTCTTTTTCTGAGCAATAGGTCTCAACAGTGGGCTTAAAACATTTAGTAAACCTTGTTGTAAACAGATGTGCTGTCATCCAGATTTTATTCTTCCATTTACAGAGCACAGGAAGAGTAGATTGAGCTTCATTATTAAGGGCTCTAGCATTTGTGGACTAGTAAATGAACATTGGTTTCAACTTAAAAGTCACTAGCTGCATTAGCCCCCAGCAGGGGAGTCATCTTGTCCTTTGAAGCTTTGAAGCTAGATATTGACCTCTCTAGCTAGTAAGTCCAAGATGGCATCTTCTTCCAGTACTGAAGGCTGTTTTGTCTACACTGCAAATCCGTTATTTAGTGTAGCCACCTTCATGAATTAACTTAGCTAGATCTTCTGGATAACAGTACTTGCTGCTCCACCATGCACTTTTATGTTATAGAGATGGCTTCTTTCCTTAAACCTCATGAACCAACCTCTGCTAGCTTTGAGCTTTTCTTCTGCAGCTTCCTCACTTCTCTCAGCCTTCTTAAAATTGAAGAAAGTTAGGGTCTTGCTCTGGATTAGGGTTTGGCAAGGAAATGATGGGGCTGGTTTGATCTATCCAGACCACTAAGACTTTCTCCACATCAGCAATAAGGCTGTTTCACTTTTCTTATTTGTGTGTTATCTGGAGTAGTAGCACTTTTAATTTCCTTCGAGAACTTTTTCTTTGCATTCACAATTTCCCTAACTGGTACAAGAGACCTAGCTTTTTGCCCATTTCAGCTTTCAGTGGGCCTTCCTTACTGAGCTTAATAATTTCCAGCTTTTGATTTAAAGAGAGAGACTGTGTGACTCTCCCTTTCATATGAACTCTTAGAGGCTCTTGTAAGGGTCTTTAATTGTCCTAATTTGACTATTATTTTGTCTTAGGGAATGGGGAGGCCTGAGGAGAGGGAGAAAGATGGGGGAATGGCTGGTCAGTGGAACATTCAAAACACAACATTTATTAAGTTCTCCATCTTATAAGGACCTGGTTTATGGTGCCCCCAAAACAATTACAATAGTAACATCAGAAGTCACTAATCACAGGTCACCATAGCAAATACAATGATAATGAAAAGTGTCAAAATATTACAAGAATTAACAAAATGTGACAGAGACAAGAAGTAAGCAGATGTTGTTGGAAAAATTGTGTCATTATACTTGCTCAATGCAGGGTTGCCATAGACCTTCAATTTGTTTAAAAAACAAAACAAAACAGCACAGTAATTTTGAAGTTTAGTGGGGCAAAGCATTAAAAAACGAGGTATGCCTGTGAAATAACATTAGGATACCAAGTTATATTGGCTGACCTGGCCTAAACATCTGACGCCACAGTTATTAGTGTCATTGTAAAGCAAGGGAAAAAAATCTTTTCCAATGGTGAGAGAATAAATGAGTACAAACACTATATTAAGTTGAAGTATGCATACCCTAAAACTTTGGCTTCTAGGTGTATGGCCTAGAGAAGATCATGGTTATGTGTGTCACAGTGCTCATAAGCATTGAGTTTGTGAAACAGTCCCAATACCCTTCAATAGTAGAATGAACAAATATAAATAAATTATGGTTAATTTATGTATTAGAATACTATACAGTGATGAATATAGATAGAACTAGACCTACAAGTACATTCAAAAGCATTAATAAGTTATACAAAGATAAGGTGAAAGAAAACAGTTGAAATAGAATATATAGCATATGATTTCATTTATATATGTTCAGAATCAAGCACAATTATGCTTCTTGTTTAGAAAGGTAAAACCAAGTGGTAAAAACAAAACAAAACAAAACACAGGAAGTAAAGAAGAGGGGATTCTGGTGAAGTAGGAAACACCAGGACTCTCTCCACATCTAGACAACAGCTGAACCAGCAGAATGTGTCTGATGTAACTTATAATTCTGCAGTTCCTCCAAAGGTTTGTAAGTTCTAGGGGAAGATTTGGAAGGTAAATTGTGGTAAATTTCAGTCAATTTCAGAGCTGTGTATCCCCTAGCCATCAGCCTGCTGGCAGGCAGGCAGCTCTGCACCTGTTTTTGGAGCAGCTAGTGCACACCCTGTGGCGCCCACAGTGGGCAAAATGGACCCTGCCTTCGAAATACCATGGATCTGTGCTCTGATCACTGATTGCTGCTTCTGATCACATCGGTGCAGATAAAGAGGTAGACAGCCGTTGTTGTGGCACACCCCCTTCCCAAATGACTTCCAGGGACTTAAAGGAGCAGCATCTTTTTTTTTTCCCCCCCTTCGTTTTTCTCTTCTTCCCACTTTTAGAGCCAGACATTAAAAAATAACTACATTGGTGGGGAAAATTGGAAAGTGACTGCACATGCCAGGAAAAGGTGTGGAAAAGTCCTAAGAAGAGCTTGTTTATACTTCAGGTTGATGCTTGACACAGAGATAGGCTATAACAACCAAAATAAAACAACAAAACTTAAGCATCAAACCCCGAGGAAGGGAAATAATCTGATTTCCAGAATAACTACATCATTAGACTCAAATGTCCAGTTTTCAACAAAAGAAATCAAAAGGCATCCAATGAACAGTAAAGTATAACCCATTCAAAGGAAATACGGTCCTGACAGCAAATCTACTAGACAAAGAAAACTAAAGGAAGATGTGAATAAATTCAAGAAAACAGTGTGTGGATAGGAGCTATCAATAAGGAGAAAGGACTAAAAAACAAAAAAGAAATTTTGGAGCTATAAAGTACAGTAGCTTGTATTATGAAATGAAAAGTCCACTAGAAGGATTCAAATGCAAATGCAGATTTGAACTGGCTGAAAAAAGAATTGATGAATTTGAAGATGGGGAAATGGAAATTACCATGTCTAAGGAAGAGGAAGGACAAAGATAGAAGATAAGTGAACAGAGCTCAAGGGACCTGTTTGACACCAAGCAGACCAACACACATGTGGGAAGTTCCAGGAGAAGAGAGAAATGGGCAGAGAAAATATTTGAATAAATAATGGCTGTAAACTTGATGGAAAACATGGATATAAACATCCATGAAGCTCAGTGATCTCCAAGTAAGATGAACTCTAAGAAACCTATACAGAGACATATTATAATCAAAGTTATAAAAGCCAAAGAGAAAGAATCTTGAAAGCAGGAAGGTAGAAGTGACTCACCATCTACGAGGTATCCTCAATATGGCTGTCAGCAGATGTCTTAGAAACTTTGGAGGCCAGAAGGCAGGAGGCCAATATATTCAAAGTGATAAAAGAAAAAATTTGTCAGTCAAGAATCCTGTATGTGGTAAAACTACCCTTCAAAATAAGGGATAAATCAAGACATTGCCAGATAAACGAAAGCTGAAGAAATTTGTTTCTGATAGATCTGTCTACAAGAAATGGTCTCAGGAATCCCACAAGGTGGAATGAAAGGACACTAGACAGTAACTCGATGCAGTGTGAAGAAGTAAAGATCTCATAAAGGTAAATACATGGGCAAGTATAAAAGTTAGTATTATTGTAACAGTGGTTTGTAACTTCACTTTTTTTTCTACATGATACATTACTAAAACCAGTGGTCTAAAAGTTAATATTACTGATAACTGGTTTATGAATCCAAAACATGTTTTCTACTTAAGAGACCAGTGTATTTAGAAGAATTATTGGGGCGCCTGGGTGGCTCAGTCATTGGTTGTCTGCCTCTGGCTTGGGTCATGATCCCAGGGAACTCAGATCCAGTCCCACATCGGGCTTCCTGCTCAGCAGGAATCCTGCTTCTCCCTCTTCCACTCCCCCTGCTTGTGTTCTCTCCCTCTCTGTGTCTCTCTCTGTCGAATAATAAATAAAATCTTAAAAATAAATAAATAAACTTTTCAAAAGAAAGAATTATCAGTTCATGTTTTTGAGCACACAGTATGTTACGATGTAATTTTGTGACAGTAACCAACAGAGGTGGGAATAGTGTTGTAAAGAAGAGATTTTGTGTTATTGAAGTTAGGCTGGCATAAATTCAAGGCTTTTTAAAAAAATTTTTTTCTTTTTTAATTAAGTAATATTTATGCCCAACATCAGGCTTGAACTCACAACCCCAGGATCAAGAGTTGTGTGCTCTACTGACTGAGCCAGCCAGGCGCCCCTAGGCTGGTATATATTCAAATTAGAGTGTTGTAACTTTAGAATGTTAAATGGAATCTCTATGGTACCAAAAACAAAATAGTTACAGAATATAAACAAAAGGAAATGAGAAAAAAATTAAGCATTTCACAACAAAAAAATCAACTGAACAGAAAAGCAATGCAGGAAATAAGGGACAAAAAAGCCATAAGACATAGGACAATGACAGAAGTCAGTCCTTCTTTATCAGTAGTTGCTTCAAATATAAGTGGATTAACTCTCCAATCAAAACACAGAGATTGGCAGAAAAGGTAAAAATACTTAATCGAACTATATGCTGTCTATAAGGGATTCATTTTAGATCCCAGACACAAATACATTGAAAAGGAAAGGAAAAAGATATTCCATGCAAATAGTAACCATGTTTCTAATGTCAGAGAAAATAAACTTTAAGTCAAAAAAGGGTTACAGAACAAATAAGGACTAAAAAAACACAGAAGAAAAAATAAGGACCTTACCTATTAACAAAAGTTTCAGTATAGCAAAAAGATATAACAATTATAAATATTTGTATACATACTAACATGCCAATAAAATATATGAAGGAAATACTGACAGAACTGAAGGGAGAAATAGCTCCACATTAGTAGCTGGAGATTTCAATACCCCATTTATAATAATGGATACAATAGACAGGAGGTAAGAAAATGAAAGACTTAATACATTATAATGCACCACCTAGAGCTAACAGACCTACAGAGCTCAACAGGATCAGGATGTACATTCTTCTCAAGTGCACCCAGGGCATTTTCTGGGGTAGACCATGTTAGATCACATATTAAGTCCCAATAGATTTTATTTTATTTTTTTTTTTAAGATTTATTTATTTTAGGGATGCCTGGGTGGCTCAGTTGGTTAAGCAGCTGCCTTTGGCTCAGGTCATGATCCCAGCGTCCTGGGATCGAGTCCCACATCGGGCTCCTTGCTTGGCAGGGAGCCTGCTTCTCCCTCTGCCTCTGCCTGCCTCTCTGTCTGCCTGTGCTTGCTCGGGCTCGCTCTCTCTCTGACAAATAAATAAAATCTCTCGTACTCTTTCTCTCTCTGACAAATAAATAAATAAAATCTTTAAAAAAAAAGATTTATTTATTTTAGAGAAAGAGTACGCATGAGCTGGGGGGAGGGGTAGAGGAAGAGGAAAAGAGAATCCCTAAGCAGACTCCTCCCCAGTGAGCATAGAGCCTGACGTGGGGCTCAGTTCCAGGCACCTGAGATCATGACCTGAGCTGGAATCTAGACTTGGTTGCTCAACCCACTGAGCCACCCAGGCGCCCTGAGTCCCAGTAGATTTTTAAAAATATTATACAGAATACTTTCTCTGACCACTGTGGAGAGTGAGAAATCAATAGCAGAAGACTGAAATTTTCAGAAATTTGCAGAAACTAAGCACACACTCAAACAACCACTGGAAAAAGGAAAGCTTCACAAGGAAAATTAAAAAATACCTAGAGACAAATGAAAACAAAATCAATATATCAGAACTAATGGGACATAGCAAACGTATTGCTAAAGGGCAAGTTTATAGCTAAAGACACTTTATTTAAAAAATAAGATAGCAAACCAACAATCTTACTTTACACCTTAAGGAATTAGAAAAGGAAGAAACTAAACCTAATGCTAGGAGAAGGAAGAAAATAATAAAATTTAGAGAAGAGATAAAGGAAATAGAGAATAGAAAAGCAGTAGAAAGGTGATATTTGGAAAGATCACCAAAATTGACAAACCTTTAGCTTGATGGACTAAGGAAGAAGGAGAGAAGACTCAAGTGACAAAAATTGCAAGGGAAGTAGATACATCAAAGTGGACTTCAGAACAAAGAGCATAATAAGAAAATAGGGCATTACAAAAGGATAAAGGAGTCAATCTGAAAAATGAATAAAACACCTGTGAATATTTATGCACCCAACATTGGAAGCATCTAATTATATAAAGTAACTATTAATAGACCTAAAGGGAGAAATAGACAGGAGTACAGTAATAAGAGCAGGGGGCTTTAATCCCTCCACTTTAATCAGTGGATAGATCATCCAAACAGACAATCGAGAAGGAAACATCAGCCTTAAATGATACATTAGGCCAGAGATATACTTAATATACATTTACAAAACATTCCATCCTAAAGCAGCAAATACACATTCTTCACAAGTACACATGGAACAGTTTCAAAACAAATCGTATGTTAGATGACAAAATAAGTCTTAATAAATTTAAGAGGCCTGGAATCAGAGCAAGCATTTTTTCCAAACATGCCTTTTAGAAACTAGAAATTTATGTGAAGAAAATGGGAAAATTTACAAATAGGTGGAGATTAAACAACATGCTTCTGAACAACTAATGGGTCATTGAAGAAACTAGAAAATACCTTATGACAAATGAAGTGGAACAGTAACATACCACATTTGTTGGATGCAGCGAAAGCAGTTCTCCCCCCCCACACACCTGAATCACCAGTCTCTTGGTTCTGAAAACAAAAGCAGTTCTTTTTTTTTCTTTTTTTCTTAAGATTTTATATTGATTGAGAGAAAGAGAGAGAGTGAGAGAGCACAAGTCAGTGAGGAGAGGGAGAAGGAGAAGCAGGGAGCCTGACCTGGGGCTTGATCTCAGGACCCTGGAATCATGACCTGAACTGAAGCAGGCGCTTAACCAACTGAGCCACCCAGGCACCCCAACAAAAGCAGTTCTAAAAGGGAAGTTGGTAGTGATAAATGCCTACCCCAAGAAATAAAAATCCCGAACAACTTTATACCTCAAGGAACTAGAAAAAGAAGAACAAATGAAACCCAGTTAGCAGAAGGAAGGAAATAAAAAAGAACAGAAATAAATGAAATAGAGGCTATAATGACAATAGAAGAGATCATTGAAACTAGAACTAGTTCTTTGAGAAGAAAACAAAATTAGCAAACCTTTAGCTTAGATTCACCAAGAAAAAGAATATTCAAGTAAATAAAATAAGAAATGAAAAAATAGAAGTTACAACTGATAGTATAGAAAGGATCATAAGAGACTACTGTGAGCAATCATATGCTAACAAATTGGGCAATTTAGAAGAAATGGATAAATTTCTGGAAACATACAACCTACCAAGACTGAATCATGATGAAATAAAAAATCTGAGCAAACCAATTACTACTAAAGAGATTGAACCAGTAACTAAAAACCTCCCAACAAACTAGTCAGTATCAGACAGCTTCACTGGTGAATTCTACCAACCAATGAAGGAAGAATACCAATCCTTCGCAAACTCTTCCAAAAAATAGTGAGAGATGGGAACTCTTCTAAACATATTTTATGAGGCCAGCCTTGCCATGATACCTAAAGCAGACAATGCCACAAGAAAAGAAAATTATAGGCTAATATTCTGACGGACATAGATGCAAAAATCTTCAACAAAATTGTAGTAAACTCAGTTCAACAATACATTAAAGGGACCATACACCTTGCTGTAGTAGTAGTCTTATTCCAGGGATGCAAGGAATATTTAACCTATGCAGATTAGTCAATGTGATATACCACATAAACAAAGTGAAGGATACAAATTATATCATCTCAGCAGATGTGGCAAAAGCATTTAACAAAATTCAATATCCATTTCTAATTCTCTGTAAAGCCAGTATAGAGGGAGCATACCTTATAGCAAAGGCCATGTATGTTAAGCCCACAGCTAACAATATACTTAGTGGTAGGAAGCTGAAAGCATTTCCTGTAAGTTGATGAACCAAGACAAAGATGCCCACTTTCGCCACTTTTATTTGGTGTAGTAGTAGCAGAGTAGTTAGGCAAGAAAAAGAGATCAAAGGCATCCAAATTAGAAAACAAGAAGTAGGGGCGCCTGGGTGGCTCAGTGGGTTAAGCCGCTGCCTTTGGCTCAGGTCGTGAGCCCAGGGTCCTGGGATCGAGTCCCACATCGGGCTCCTTGCTCGGCAGGGAGCCTGCTTCTCTCTCTGCCTCTCCCTGCCACTCTGCCTGCTTGTGTGCACTCTCTCTCTGAC
>ML098486.1:0-16015 GCA_003697995.1 Taxidea taxus jeffersonii | reverse complement strand
GGAGCCCGATGTGGGACTTGATCCCAGGATGCTGGGATCATGACCTGAGCTGAAGGCAGCTGCTTAACCAACTGAGCCACCCAGGCGTCCCGGTTTTCCGTATTTTCATGTAGAATTCATTTACATTGTTTTTAGTTGACTAACATTTCTTTTAAGTGAGTATTCCATACTTAACAGTTTCCCCATTGTTGGGGAACGTTCATTCTGATTGCTTTTTCTTTCGTCTGTTACCAAGTATATTTAGCCTTTGCCTACCCTAGATACCTTTATTGATTTAAAGCGAATGAACAGTTTCATGGTTCTTGATATGTATCAGAAGTTACTTTAAAAAAAAAAAAAAGTGCTTTTAGGGGTACTTGGCTGGCTCAGTCAGAAGAGCATGCTACACTTGATCTCAGTCATGGGCTCAAGCCTCACATTGGGTGTAGAGATTACTAAAGAAAAAATAAATTAAAGTGCTTTTAGGGTGTTAAAAGTAATCATGTATATCTTTATGTTCTTTACAGGTCCGAGGCTATGATTTCAAAGCTGACATCTGGAGTTTTGGGATCACAGCAATTGAACTGGCTACAGGGGCAGCTCCTTACCATAAGTATCCACCAATGAAGGTGAGGTTCATAGTCAAAGTACTGTCCCAGCCCATGTCCCAGTTTCTTTTCAGAGCCTACTCCTAGGAAATAAATGAATTTGAAAACAATGAGTTTTTAGAACTGTAAGGTGAGAAGCTATTTTAAGGCCAAAGGAATGGTTTATTTTTTCAAAGGAGGTGGGGAAGGAGATGAGATTTATTTTTCATCCACCGAAGGCCGTGAGTCCTATAATTGTAGCCAGACATACACATGTTAGCCTATTTGCCTAGAAAGAAAAATACCTCCATCCTTTAGTAGTTCCATTTCAGTAAATATAAATTGAATCTGAAAAGCTAGTATTAATTCTGACTACAGCCCCCTTTTATTCTTTAGTGTTAACTTTGTGTTTAGAAAGTGGCTTATGCTTCTATAAAGAAGTCACACAGTTTAGAAAAATCACCCCGAATCTCATTATATAAATATGACCTTCCTTATTAACACCTCTGTACATCAAATTAGTATGTTGCCATGAAAGTCAGAGAAGGAAGAGATTTAGGATGGACAGAATAATCAAAACTGTCAGTTACCACAGAGAAGGTAGGAGGAGTGAGAACTGAAAAAGGCTGCAGCTCTGTTAACTAGGTATTGCTAGTGGTTTCTCAGGAGTGGCTGAGGAGAAGACATGAACAGACATTTCTGCAAAGAAGACATCGAAATGTCCAATAGACAAATGAAAAAGTGCTCAACATCACTCGGCATCAGGGAAATACAAATCAAAACCACAGTGAGATACCACCTCACACCAGTCAGAATGGCTAAAATTAACAAGACAGGGAACGATAGGTGTTGGCGAGAATGCGAGAAAGGGGAACCCTCCTACACTGTTGGTGGGAATGCAAGCTGGTGCAACCACTCTTGAAAACAACGTAGAGATTCCTTAAGAAATTAAAAATAGAGCTACCCTATGATGCAACAATCGCACTACTGGGTATTTACCCTAAAGATACAAATCCAGTGATCTGAAGGGGCACCTGCACCTGAATGTTTATAGCAGCAATGTCCACAATAGCCAAACTATGCAAAGAACCTAGATGTCCATCAACAGATGAATGGCTAACGAAGATGTGGTATATGTTTACAATGGAACACTACCAAAATCTTGTCATTTGCAACACCATGGATAGAACTAGAGGGTATTATGCTAAGTGAAATAAGTCAATCAGAAAGACAGTTATCATATGATCTCTCTGATATGAGGAATTTGAGAGGCAGGGCAGGGGGTTGGGAGGGGGAAGGGAGGGAAAATGAAATAAGATGGGACTGGGGAGGGAGACAAACCATAGGAGACTCTTAATCTGAGGAAACAAACCGAGGTCTGCTGCGGAGGTGGGGGGGTTGTGGATAGGATGGATGGGTGATGGACATTGGGAAGGGTATGTGCTATGGTAAGTGCTGTGAATTGTGTAAGATGATGATTTATAGACCTGTACCCCTGAAATAAATAATACATTATATGTTAGTTAAGAAAAAAAAAGAGTGGCTGAGGAGTTCTGGGAAGAGAAGGCCAGATTATAAGGTGTCATGTTAAAACAGAGCCATGAATAGGTAGAATCAGCAAGATCACATTTTTTTTTAAAGATTTAATTTATTTATTTGACTGACAGAGATCACAGGTAGGCAAAGAGGCAGACAGAGAGAGAGGAGGGAAAGCAGGCTTGCCGCTGAGTAGAGAGCCCGATGTGGGGCTCGATCCCAGGACCCTGGGATCATTACCTGAGCCGAAGGCAGAGGCTTTAACCCACTGAGCCACCCAGGCACTCAAGATCACATTTTTAATTTTGCTATGGTTTTATTTATTTATTACTTAATTGTATTTAATTTTTAAATTTGCTGTGGTTTTAACTGTTTTGTTAAGTTTTTTTTTAAGATAAATACTTTTTTTTAAGATTTTATTTATTTGTCACATAGAGAAAGAACAAGCAGGGGAAGCAGGCTCCCCACTGAGCAAGGAACCCCATGTGGGACTTGATCCCAGGACCCTTAACCGACTGTGCCACTGAGGCGTCCCTGATTTTAATTTTTTTGTAGGTAGTTTGGCAGTATAAGAATGGGGACAGAGGGCATGAAGAAAGGGTTCTTACTAAAGGGCATTCAGGGGTTGCCTGAGTGGCTCAGTGGGTTAAAGCCTCTGCCTTTGGCTCAGGTCATGATCCCAGGGTCCTGGGATCGAGCCCCACATCGGGCTCTCTGCTCAGCAGGGAGCCTGCCTCCCCCCCACCCCCGCCTGCCTCTCTGCCTACTTGTGATCTCTGTCAAATAAATAAAATCTTAAAAAAAAATAAAATAAAGGGCATTCAGTGCTGATACAGTTGAGCCCTTGCAGCCACTTTACCTGGGAAACCAACTATCTATAGGATATTATTTGTATGGAAAACACCTAAATAACTTTGTGTCCAAATAACTGGTCTAGAGTGAACTACTTATGTATTGGGAGGTTGTCTATATTGAAGAATGTTGACCACAATATTTAACTTACTGAGACATCAGAAATTTTATATTATATTGAAAATTTTTCCAGGTTTTAATGCTGACACTACAAAATGATCCTCCGTCTTTGGAAACTGGTGTTCAAGATAAAGAAATGCTGAAAAAATATGGAAAATCATTTAGGAAAATGATTTCATTGTGCCTTCAAAAGGATCCAGAAAAAAGGTAAAATATGAGATAAAGCTTATATTTCTCTTCACCTAATATTGTAAACCATTGTGGGAAGTCTGAGTATCAGATACATACATTCATGTGCAGGAAGTTATTTGTGCATATTCAAATGCATTTGTATTTATTTAAACATAAATTTTGGAAAAAATATACAGGGACTGTTACACTAGATTGGAAATGAATGAATTACTTTCTCCCTTCTTTTTAGTATATAGTGTACTCTAATAGTTCAGCTAGTTCCTGGCTCATTTTTTATATATTTGTGTTTTTTGTGAATTCTTTGTTAATAAAATATCATGTTAGTGGGAAGGCTTGTTTTTAATGTATTTAAAAGTCATAAGCAAACAAGTATTTTGATGCTGTTTACAATTTTAAAAACAAAAATATACACAGCAAATGTTATATCTAATACCAAATAATCATATGTATTTCCTTATTGGAAAGATATTTTGATGAGTGGACCAAAAATGCAAAGCACTTACAATTAACACTAGACAGATTGGAAGGCAAGTAAGTGAATAAACATGATCATCTAGTGTCTGTATCTTTATGAATTAAACAGAATCAAATGGTGTTGGAAGTCACTGAGTACAACCTTTTATCTTTAAGGTCAGCCAGCTACTTAGTCATTGAGGTGGGACTTGAATCCAAAACTTCTGATTCTTTAACTAGGGCCCTGTTTCCACTGTATCTCATTTTTCTGTTTCACACATATATTCTATTCAGTTTTTTAGCACTAAGAGTTTTTAAATTTTGATTTCTTTAACAGTCAACAAAAGTAAAAGATTTTTTTTTTTTTTTAAAGATTTTATTTATTTATTTGTTAGAGCGAGCACAGGCAGACAGAGAGGCAGGCAGAGGCAGAGGGAGGAGCAGGCTCCCTGCCGAGCAAGGAGCCCGATGTGGGACTCGATCCCAGGACGCTGGGATCATGACCTGAGCCGAAGGCAGCTGCTTAACCAACTGAGCCACCCAGGTGTCCCAACAAAAGTAAAAGATTTTAATTGAGACCCTTAGTCACATCTTTAGTATATTTCATGGGGCTTCAGAATTTACTGGTGGAAATACTGGAAAGGACAAGAAAAACAGGTAGCAAAGTTCAAACCTGTGCTATTAGAACTTTTTTCTTTTTCTAAATAAATTAGTGTAAAAAAAACAGGAAATACTTTTGCTTCTGCTTAGTTAACTGACTAAAATAACAGGATTTTTTTGCCACAAATACCCAGAACTGCTAAATAAATTTATCAAACTTAAAAACCAAACCCAGCGATAAGCTTGCACCTCAGGTGCTGGAAATGATGAGAATGACCTAATTCAGAGAAGATATATCATGAACTGATCCTGTGGCCACTCTCAGTGGGACACTGTTCATTCTAATAACATACTCGGTTAGATTTCTGATTTCCATGTGGGGACTGAAAATAAGATACTGGCCCAGCCAATGGGGATTCTGAACTGAGATCCCTGCTTATGATTGGGACTGTTACAAGTTTGCCTTCTGAGTAAAAGAACAGAGCAGAAGACAAAATATGGTCCATCATCACAAAGACACAACAATTACTCCTGAATAATCCAGTCCTCTGACCTGGACATTCCATAAGTTGACAGTGGAATTTATATGACCCATATTATCCAGGAGCCCACAAGATTAAGAATAAAAAAAGTTTTGCCAAGCCAGTTTTATTTCTGGGAGAAGCAGTTAGAAAACTGTACCATTTGAATTGTTCCAAATTCCAGATTTATGAGATTCCTACAAATAATGCCCCACTGAAGAGACCAGAAGCTGAAATTATAAAACACATAGTAAAATGCTACAGAACAGACCAGAGTCAGCAGACTCCACAAGCAGAAGGATTAGTGCTCTGAGAACTTTGGATAATGCAAAGATACCTGAAAAGACTATAAGTATATTTAAAGTAATTAAAATCCTAATGGAGGAAATCAAAATTGTAGGAAAAGAATATGAGTATGACCAAGAAAACAAAACAGTGGAGCTTCTAGAAATGAAAAATACATTAACTAAAATTTATAAGTGGACACCTCCTTCACAAGTGATCCAGGTTAGCATTAGCAGTAGTAAGACATACTTATTAGTACATACTCCCAGATATTGATACCAGGTGAAGGACATACCACTCCTGAGGTATTCCTTCCCCAGATCTTTAACTTCAATCTGTAATGGGAAAACATCAGACAAAGCCAAATTGAGGAATATGCTGTAAACTCCCTGACCACCACTCTTCTAGAGTGAGGAAAGAGATGACTGAGAAAGTGGCACAGATTGGAGGAGATGAAGGAGACATGAAGACTAAAAGCAAAATGATGTCCTGGATTGGATCCTGGAGCAGAGAAAGGATGTTAGTGCAAAAACTGGGGAAACCTGAATAAAGTCTATGGTTTATAATGTTGTACCAGTGTTAATATTTTAAAGTCTGTAGCAATGTTAATATTTTTAGTTAATTTCTCGATAATTATATCACAGTTATGTAAAATGTTAACATTGGGGGAAGCTGGTGACAGGTATATAGGACCTCAGTATTATTTTTGCATCTCTCTGTAAGCCTAAAATTATTTCAAAAGAAAAATAAGCTGTGGAACATCTTATTTCCAGCTTGTAAACCAAAATTACACCTTGTTTAGAACATTCCTAAGTTAAAAAGGAAACAAAACTTCAGTGGATTGGTTAAATAGAACAGCCAATAAAACAAAAAAGAGATAATTGTTGACTACTAATCAAGTTTCCAGGCACTTCTGTAAACACAACATATATCATCTCATTTAATTTTTATAATACTCTTATGAGGATGGTGCTATTATTTTTCCTGTTTTACAGATGAAGAAACAATCACAGAATGGTTAAGTAACATTGCCCAAAGTCACACAGTTAATAAATGTTGGAGCTAGAATTCCAACCCATACAATTTGGCTGTGGACTTTCTGCTCTTAATCACACTATACTGAGGAAATTGCTCAGAATGAAGCACAGAAAGATTTTTTTTTAATGGAAATATAAAAAAGAAAGATGAATATTTGGGAGATAGAATGGGAAGGTTCAGTGTGTGTGTGCACACACATGTACATACACATATACATGTATATGTATCAAGTAGACTTTCAGGAGAGATTAGGGAGATCAGGAGAAGCAATATTTAAAGCAATAATGGCTGAGAATTTTCTAGAATTGATGAAATACTTATAGCCTCAGATTAAAGAACTGTCCCTCCACCAATTCCAAGCAGTATTTCCCTTTCCCCATTTGTACACAAGTCTCTAAACTGCTGGATTCAAAGGCAAAGAGAATCTGTTAAATGCAAGCTAAGAGGGCAGATACGCACTGAGGAATATTGCAGGTAGACTGACAGCCACTTTCCTAATGACAGTTAAGGCCAGAATATACTGGAACAATCCTGAGAGAAAATAACAATGCAAAATTCCCAGTCTAGCCAAACTATTATTCAAGAATAAGCATGAAATTAAGATATTTTTCAGACAAAAATTGAGTTTCCAGTCATGTATATCATTTAAAGAACTCCTAGAAATGGTACACTAGAAAGAAGGAAATGAACTCAGAAGAAGAGGATTAATCATATAAAGCAATGTGGTACAAACTGTTGAACACACTGAAATCTTGATTGAATGAGAAAATAGGAAGGATAATGCCTGCTTTCAGTTTGCATAGCACTTTTACATCTCTTAAACTGTACAGTAATCCTCTGAGGCTCTGGTTCTTAAGTGTGAGTGTACATTAGAATCACTCGGGGAGTTTTAAAAACTAATGTGTGGGTTTGCCCCCACAGATTCTGCTTTAATTGCTATGGGCCTTGGGATTTGTTTTGAAAGTCCCAGCTTATTATAATGTACAGTAATGTTTAAGAACCACTGTCTTCAGGAACTTGGCCATGTAATACAGAACCTTGGAGAAGAGATTTGCTGAGGGTTACATGGTAGGTGTGTGGTATAATCAGGTCCAGTCTCTTAAGTGTAGTATTGTTTATTCTTTATTCTCTGTCATACTATTTACAAGCTTGTATAATTGACAATGATGATGCCTTTATTCAAGCAAAGAAAAACTGTATAGTCGAGCAAAAAACTGAGTGTAGATTCAATATATATATTGAATATGTATGTTACTTTCAGAATCTTCATTTTTCCTTAAAGGAAATTGTTAGATTTATTTTTAAGAATATGTAGCTTCCTAAGTTGAAGGCTAGCAGGCAGGCATGTGTCAAGAGGCACGGGACTTGACTTGGTCCATTTTCTCTTTGTATTTTTATCCCTTGTCAAAGTAGATACTGCCCACTTTTTTTGGGAAATGATATTCTTGGCAAAATAATGGCAATTATGTTGAAAGCCACGAAGAAGTCATGATTCCAGAAGAAACATTTCACTAATGAATTTTGCAAAGGACTTGTAATAATTATCAGAACATTGCTATTTGAGTTTTCTTCTCTACTCAGTGTCTTGTACCGAGTTAGTTTATCCTGCTTTTTGCTTTTTAGCCCATTAAGGAAAGTGGAGAACACTGAGATTTTATCTCGCTGCTCAAGAAATCCTTTTCTCATTTTTGAAGATGGAAACCCACAGTTACACTTGAATTAACTATTAAAACGTTCTTTTCTGGTTTTAGACCAACAGCAGCAGAACTGTTAAGGCACAAATTTTTCCAAAAAGCAAAGGTAGGAAATTCTTTTGATTTTATGTGTTCATGTAATCCTCCTCATTACCTAATTAGATTTACTGCTAAGAAGTTGCTTTTTCTTAAGGTGATAATGTTTGGAAAAATGATGGTAGATCAGATAATTGCTGGGGGCATTATCTGTACGACCTTTGGTAATTAAGACACATGTTTTAGAATTAGTAAATGTATTTTTCATATAAATTAATTTGAACATCAGGTTAAATTTTAACAGGAACAATTGATACTAAATTTTGCCAGTAGTAGTATAATCTATGAAAAATACTCAACTCTCATTTCAGAGTTTGCTACTGAGTTAGTTAACATGTCACTTCCCAAAGAGGAACACATAAGTGGGATGTTAACTGTAGTTGAAATTATGGGGGACCATGATCCTGAAGGACATATGGTAAAGCAAACTTCTCATATATAATGGCTGATACAGTACACTAAAGCTTTGTCTCAATTTGTGAAACTCCTTTTCTAAAGGAGCTTTAGAATTAAAAAAGAATGGAAACTTTCCTCAAACTTCTTTATAAAACAGTTACTATCACATTTTAATTGTAGTGAATATTTGTGTCAGTTTCTTTGGTTCAATAAAAACTTGTAAGAAGAAAACTTACTTTTCCTCTCCAGAATAAAGAATTTCTTCAAGAAAAAATACTGCAGAGAGCACCAACTATTTCTGAAAGAGCTAAGAAGGTAAATGGAGATTTTACTCTGGTTTCCTAGGAAATTGGTTAAATTTACTTCTGCATTTTGAAAGTACATGTTAAAAAATGCTTTGTTATGTTATGTATATGTTAAAAATGCTTTTTGTAAGTGTTACTCATTTTTTCCAACCCTTTCTTTAGTATTCTTTGATATATTCATTCAGTAAATAATAGCCTACAGTATGTCTAGGTGTGCTATCTTCTAGAACGAAAAGGTATATTACACAATTGATTAATGAATTCTAGACCCTGTTAAATCACTGTTTGTAGCTACCAGAGTGAGTTGTGAAGTTCAGCCCTTTCCTCACACTACACAGAAAATAATGAAGACCCATTAGGATGACTGTAATAAAAAAGACAGACAGTAGCAACTGTGATAAAGATGTAAGGAAATTGGAACCTTCACACACTAATGATGAAAATGTGAAATGGTGCAGCCACTTTAGAAAGTAGTCTGGCAGTTTCTAAAAACACTAAAGAAAGCTGCCGTATAACCCAACAATTTCATCCTAGGCCTACTTGGGAGAATTGAGCACAGGTACACACAAAGCTATGTACATGAATATTCCCAGCAGCATTATTCATAATAACTAAAAAGTGGGAATAGCCTGATTATCCATCTGTGGACGAACGGATATATTAAATGTCATGTGTCCATAAGATTGAATATTATTCAGCAATTAAAAATGAAGTACTGATATATGATAGAATATTATTAAGCAATAAAAAGAAGTACTGATACATGTCGTAACATGGATGAACCTTTAAAACATTATGCTAATCATGGAAGCTACTTACAAAAGACCACATATTATATGATTCTTTTTATGTGAAATGTCCAGAATAAGCAAATGTGTAGAGACAGAGAGTAGATTCAAGGTTACCCAGGATGGGATTATACGGAAATGGGCAGTAACTACTAATGGGTCTGGGGTGCTGTTTTTGCCATGTGGAGGAGTGAAGAAAGTGATCTAGATTTAATTATGGAGATGGTTGCACAACTTGGAATATACTAAAAATAATTGAACCTTAAATGGGTCAATTATATGGTATATGAATTTTATCTTACAGAGCTGGTACTTAAAAAAGGAGCATTTGGACACTGACACCACCATGAACAAAAAGCTCTTAGAAATGGAAAACATTATAGAAGAAATGAAAATAGTTAATATGGTTGTATGATAAAGCTAAGAAAATTTCCCAGAAAATAGAGCCCAAACACCAAGAGATAAATAACAGAAGAAAAAAGACAAGAGTGTTAGAGGATCGTTTGAGAAGGTTCAATTTTGAGTAAATAAGTTCCAGAAAAGCAGAGTGGAGGAAAATAGAAGAAAGAGAATCACTGAAAAAATAATTCAAGAAAAATTTCCAAACGGATAGTCACAAATTTCCAGATTAAAAAAGCACAAGTACGTAGCAGAATGAATGGAAATAGACCAGCACTAAGACACATTGCTGGAAAACTAGAGGCAAAAAGAGGATTCTATAGCTTCCAGAGAAGGGGGAAAGATCATGGACCTAATGGATATCGTAATGACGTCAGTAGGTCCCCTACAAGCCAGGTCACAGCGAAGCAGTTATATATAGCTTTATGAAAGAAAATGATTTCTACTAACCCAGACTTTTTTTTTTAAACCAGGTAAACTGTACATTTTGGGGATGGAATCAAAGTTGAGAAATGCATGGCTTTAATTAGTGTGCCATGCTAATAATGGAGGAAGTACTTAAACTGAGAAAGAGGAAGTCATGTGGCAGGTGATAGAGGGAGATCTGAGAAACCAGTCTAGGGTGGTGCAGATCAGGAGGCTGGGGTAGGATCTTCCTCTTGAAGGTGATCCTGTAAATGTGGTCAGAGGAGATTCACACAACTGGGAGACAGTTTGGGGCTAAATATGATAAGTACATGAAAATAAGCAAATACTGTTAATTCCAAGGGAAATAAAGTTATACAAAAGAGAAAAGTAATTGTAATATACAGTAAGGCTTAACTGTCTCATTAATGAAATCATGTGGTGGAAACACTGGATATTGATTTAACCAAAATTTCACTGTATCTTGAGAAAAGAGTTATGGGGGTTGGTAATAGGGTTAAATTCTCATCTTTCATAGTGGGAAGGCCAGTAGGTAATTCTTTTTTTTTTTTCCAGTAGGTAATTCTTAAAACTAAAGAATCAAGGGGTAATAATAACACATTACTTAGAGGAATATGAATTTAAAAAGAATATGCTAGAATGAGTTGAAAGTGGCTCCCTGTGAGTAAAAGCATAAAAGAAGATTGCTTTTTTTTTTTTTAAGATTTTATTTATTTATTTGATGGACAGAGATCACAAGTAGACAGAGAGGCAGACAGAGAGGGTGGGGGTGGGAGAGAGGAGGCTCCCTGCTGAGCAGAGGGCTGGATGTGGGGACCCTGGGATCATGACCTGAGCTAAAGGCAGAGGCTTTAACCCACTGAGCCACCCAGGTGCCCAGATTGCTGTTTTTCTTAACAAAACTTGCACAGATACAGTGCTCTTGAAATGCAGGCATAATTGTGATTTTTAAATTTAAAATTTTGGAAAAAAAAACCCAGAATCTTCTCTGTCTTGGGTTTATTTATTTTAGGGGCTGAAAAAAAATTTTCAAATCTATTAACTTGAAACCATTAATAAGATTTGGTCTGTGACTTCACATAGGAGGGATTTGGATGGCACTTGGGCCCAAGAGTATAGATGTCTAGGGAAAGTCAGTGGTTGGAGTAAAGACAGGTAGATAATGGAGCACAGAGAGCAAGGGAGGGGTGCAAGACACATACAGTATATATAGTAAATATCAAGCACTACCATAATCCACATCTCTCTTCCTCATGTGCAGGTTCGGAGAGTACCAGGTTCCAGTGGCCGCCTTCATAAGACAGAAGATGGTGGCTGGGAGTGGAGTGATGATGAATTTGATGAAGAAAGTGAGGAAGGGAAAGCAGCAATTTCACAACTCAGGGTAAGTCTTGTTAAACTCTATGCTTAAGATAGAGCTCTTTTTGTTTGAAGCCTCTGAGATGATATTATATTCTCTGGTTCTGTTCAGCTTAACCATCTAAAACTTGAAAAATACAAGTGTTAATGACAGAATTTCCTTGAAGAAGTTACTAACCATAGAAGCCCATTTAATCCTACATGGAAAAGTGGACTGACACATCTGTTTCAATATGATATTTAGGGTATATAAAAATGGCCAAAATCTAGAGATATAAACCGTGTCTGAGATGAGAGTACACTGGATAGGACTGATGACTGATTAAAACATTGCAGAAGAAGCGATCACTGAATAGTATACCTTTCTTTAGTTGCTATATCCTGGATATTTGTGTGTGTCTGTGTATGTATTTGCTTAAAGCAGTGAAGACAAAGGTCTTGTTTTTTTCCCATCACTCTTTCCTAAAGTTAATGCCTCAAGTTGATTGTTAGGACTTATTCCCAGGAATAGAAATATGTATGGAAAATACTGATGTTTGAGGTTCATCACAGTCTTGACTGCCTAAAACCTTTCTGTGGTATTAGTGGTGGGTATATCTCTTCCTGCCTGTAAGATCTCCTCTGCCATAGCACTCATGACTTTGCTGATCAGCACTGAATATTTGTTGATCTTATCAGATGAAGTCTTTGAGTCTAGTCTTTTTGCAGAGCTGGAAGTAAAGCTTTACTTTGTAGAGACCTTGCCAATGAGAATCGCAAAAATTTATTACATTCTAACCTTGGAAAGTTCTTTAAAAAAAAAATAACAAATATAAACATTTATTTAAAAATTTTTAGTTTTGGGGGCACCTAGATGGCTCAGTCCATTAAGCATCTGCCTGGGATCAAGCTCTGCATTGGGTTCCCAGCTCACAGGGAGCCTGCTTTTCCCTCTCTTCCGCATTTGTGCTTTTTCTTGCTATCTCTCTGTCACTCAAATAAATAAAAAATCTTTTAAAATAAACAAAAATAAAATTTTGTAGTTCTGAAATACTTATAGTAGCTTTTTTATAACCTAATACACTGATATGTAAATAGCACAGAAAATTATAGAATTTGTTCTCAAAATAAGTAATTTTATGTATTTCTCATATTCTTATAACTATTTTTGAGGACATGAATTCTTTCGTAAAAGGAGTCTTGTTTAAATTGAATTACATTGAAAATGCACACTATCATCAAGTGGGGTAGTCTGCAAGGATGGTTCAATATTAGGAATTCTTATAATATTAATAGGCCTAAAGATAGATGAAAAAACTTTGACAAAATCTAATTGGCCTACCAAGAAGACAAATCATACTCTTATTTTCATATGTTCTCAAAAAACTTTGACAAAATTCAGCACATGTTCATTATAGACTCTTGTATAGATACAAATTTCCATCTTTATATCATTTTCTTTATTCTAAAGAACTTTCCTTAACATTTTTTGTGATGTGGATCTGCTGGTGATGATTTCTTTCAGGTTTTTGTCTGAAAATGTCTCTGTTTCACTTTTGTTTTGAAAAAATATGTTTGCTAAGTATAAACTTTTAGATTGATAGGCTCTTTCTTTCGGTACTTTGTTTTTTTTTTTAAGATTTTATTTATTTATTTGACAGACAGAGATCACAAGTAATCAGAGAGGCAGGCAGAGAGAGAGAAGGAAGCAGGCTCCCCGCAGAGCAGAGAGCCAGATGTGGGGCTTGATCCCAGGACGCTGGGATCATAACCTGAGCTGAAGGCAGAGGCTTTAACCCACTGAGCCACCCAGGCGCCCCTCTTTCAGTACTTTAAAGACATTGTTTCACCATATTCTTTTTTTTTTTTTTCTTTCTTTCTTTATTAGTTAGAGAGAGAGAGAGAGAGAGAGCACAGGCAGACAGAGGCAGAGGGAGAAGCAGGCTCTCCGCCGAGCAAGGAGCCCGATGTGGGACTCGATCCCAGGACGCTGGGATCATGACCTGAGCCGAAGGCAGCCGCTTAACCAACTGAGCCACCCAGGCGTCCCGTTTCACCATATTCTTGTTTGTATTGTTTCTTTTGAGAAATCTGCTGGTATCCTTGCCTTGTTCTTTTATAAGTTGTATTTGTCTTTACTCTGGCTGCTTTTAAGATTTTTTTCTTTTTGAATAGAGTTGAGCAATCTGATGCCTTGTTTGGTTGGTTTATTTACATGTCTTGTGCTTGGGGTTTATTGAGTTTGCCTCTGTGAGTTTATTGGTTTTTATCAAGTTTGGAAATTTTTCAGCCATTAAATTTTCAGATACTTTCTTCTGCCCTTCATGCACTTTGAACTCCAGTAACTTGTATACTAAGCCACTTTAAAATTGCCAGCTCAGGGGCATCCGGTGGCTCAGTCATTAAAATTGCCAGCTCACTGATTTTCTTTTCATTTTTTGAAAATTCTCCTTTTACTCAGTCCCATTTTGCAGTTTCTATTGCTAGCTTTCAAGTTCATTCATCTTTTCTTCTGCAGTGCCTAGTGCTACTAATCCCATTCAATCTATTTTATATCACAGACATTAAATATTTTAAGAAGTTTGATTTTGTGTTAGTTCATTTTTATATCTTCATGTCTTACTTTTGAAGATAATGTGAGATGTAGTAACTATAGTATAGTTAAAATAACTATGTTAGTGTCCTTCTCTGATCATTCTAACACTTATGTCAGTTCTGGAGCAGTTTTGTTTGATTGATTATTCCCTTCATTATAGCTTGAAGAGTGTTTTTCTGAGTTGAGGAAATAGGGCTAAGGGTTCAGGGAGACCAAGGCAGATGAAATCGATAAAGTAGAGTACCAGGTAGGAGAGAGCTCTACAGAGAGAGAAGTTTAGAAGTCTACAGAGCTTCCTTTTTGAGTGCTCAGCAGAATACTCTTTAAGAAATACATGTGAGAAAACCACCTGAGACTGGGTAACAGTGCCCAGCACTCACAGAGTGCCAAGAACAGTGCCTCTTCCCACCAGCCAGAGTGGAGAAGCCTGTAACTAACTTACAAGGCATTGGGTAGAGTTCTCAGATAGGTCTTGTCTAAGTATTGGGGAGCTTATGGCCCTATATTGAGCCCTGCTGCAGATCCAACTAACAACTCATAAAAGCAAGAGGCAAAAGGCTTAAGCCATTTCCAAGTAACTTTACTGTATTCCAGAACAAAGCTTGAGAAGATTTATAGCAATACAAAATTATCAGCTTGCAACAAAGTAAAATTCACAGCATCTGGCATCCAATCAAAGATTATCAGGTATGCAGAGAGTTAGGAAAACAGTAGTCGTAAGCTCACTTTCTGCTCAGATCTTGGTCTTTTAAATGTCATTCTCTACTAAAAGAATGAGAGCTCCTTGGAGAAATGGCTGATTCTGAGACTTAATTGAGGAAAATACAAGATGAATCTGGAATATTGTCTTTTGTGGAAAAGAAAGGTTTTTTATTAAAAAAGAAAGTCATGGGGCGCCTGGGTGGCTCAGTGGGTTAAGCCTCTGCCTTTGGCTCAGGTCATGATCCCAGGGTCCTGGGATCGAGCCCCGCATCGGGCTCTTTGCTCAGCGGGGAGCCTGCTTCCTCCTCTCTCTCTGCCTGCTTCTCTGCCTACTTGTAATCTCTGTCTGTCAAATAAATAAATAAAATAAAATCTTTAAAAAAGAAAGTCAGAATTTGATAACAGGAGCACCAGGTTGAATGAGTTCCAACTCACCAAATTAGAATTTAACTATCAAAATCATTAAGTATAGTAATAAATTAATTCTAAATCATTTTAAAAATTGGAATCCATAAAAAAAAATTGGAATCCATGCCAATAATGAATAGGTGGATAAATAAGTGGGGGAGGGGGGGTTTGCTAGTTCTTCATTACAGTAAATTGCCAGTGCTGACTGGTACATGTGGAAGAGTATTGGAGGGGATTATCATTATTTTATAGCCATGATAAAGCAGTCAATAAAGATTAGGTCAGACAAGGTTCTTCAGCAGTTGCTAAATACAGGGGAAATTTTTGATGAGCAGGATATTTACAGGGTCTTAAAGTATCTCTTCAAAATTGCCATTAGTTGGAAGGGGAATATAATTACTATATACTGGAGAACTTGGAAAAGCCTTGGCTAGGTGATTAAAATTGACATTTTTGTGAAATTTACTGAAGTTGATAACTTTAGTATTGTGAATTTACATAAGAGGATATCCCTGTTCTTACGAAATACACAGTGACTGTTAAATGGTAAGCAGCTAGTACATATGCAACTTACTTTTAAATGGTACAGGAACAATACGACCAGTTAAATATATATATATATCTATTTAAAAAGAGAGAGGGGCGCCTGGGTGGCTCGGTGGGTTAAAGCCTCTGCCTTCCGCTCAGGTCATGATCCCAGGGTC